>VNJN01000061.1:70061-310734 GCA_008042485.1 Drosophila mayri | reverse complement strand
GGGGGGGGGGGGGGGGGGGGGGTATGAGGGGAAGAATGCGGAATGGGGACTAGAGAATAGAGAGCAGAAAGAGAAAACCTGCGCTGATGACGACAACAGACGAGAAACCGCAAACAGCGGAAAATCCCAATTAGAATTTGTCAAAGCCACAATATCGCAACATTAGCCAGGGTTGTCAATTGCACATATTTTTCTCTAAAGTTTACTTAATGTTATTATTTAAACCAATTGAAAATTAATATCTGACAACAACAAATAAGGTAACGAGAAATAGAAACCTCAAATACAAATTCACATAATTTAATAGCGTATTGATTGGTAGCAAAGGTGAGACAGTGAAAAACGGTGACTAACTAGCAAAAATTTAATTAACTGCCGGGGAAAAACAGAACAGCTCATTAAAGAAGCCCCAGAAAAACCCGCAAAGTAATCACCAATAATTTTATTTGGGAAATTACATAAGCAACAAGAAAGAGCAAAGTCGCGTTAATAATAAACAAATGGGGGGGGGGGGGAAGAGAAAAAACAAAGCCAAACCTATGTGATAAAGGAAATCGTTGTGTTAAGTGTCAAGTGTGTATGTGTGTGGGGTATCAATGTGGGCACTATGCTTATCAGCTGGAGATTTGTGTGACGTTCTGCAGCACACTTGTTTTCGCCTCTAGTCTCCCATATTCCCCATCGTTCTTCTCCTTGCCCGCCCCGCTTGTAAATGGATTGCAATTGATTTGTTGTTGCTGTAAATGCTATTTATAGAAACAAACAATTCCAGTATAATTGCCAGCACAAGCAATTGAATTTCAATTATGCAAATCAATTGAAAAAACATTCGAAAATCAATGCGTACAACAGAAGAGAGAGTACTCTTCATATTACATTTCTATGAATACTAAATAAATCGATCGAAAAATCAATTATTTGTGAGATATTTGAAAGATCTAAGATTTCAACAGATTTTTCAAAAATATTGTTCGGCATTAAAATCATTTTAAAATATTAATTTATTGTTTAAACAAATTTATACGATTTATACCAATTTATAAATTTAATATTTTATTTTACTGCTAAAGCAGTGTATCTGATAAATCAATTGTAATCTACAGAAGCTAACAATGCGCTTTGCTTTGCTTGTTGCTTCTATTGAAGGCAAGCGCGCTTCGTAATCATAATCAAATTGCTGCCACAATTCAACAACGTAACGTAATGGAACTTAACGTAACGTGTCAATATCTATTTTCATTGGCATTTTGACGTTTTGAAGGCGTAACGGCGATTTACATATGTACATCATGGAGTGCAAAAACAACAGAAACTACAATCGCAGCAGTTTGATTCGCATAACATAAATGAACACACACATACACACTTAAACTGAGCTATCAGCACTGATAAGCGGGGCGACAGAGAGAGGAAAAGCCTTGCACACAGACAGGCCACTCGAGAATAAACACACACACACTCAGTTAACAAGCTGGCTAGATAAGCGCGCCTTGATTAGCAGCGACGTCAGACAATAGCGAGTCGAAATGAACAAGTGGCAAGTGTGAGACAGAAGAAAGGAGAAAGCAAGGCAGGCGGGCGGCTGCAGAGTGGCATGGATGAAGGACGGAAAGGAAAGAAAAGAGAAGGAAGCAACCGCAGCTTCTATCTAGCAGAGGGAGAGGGAGGCAAGCGCCACTGCATCTTGCACAGTGGACAAAATCACAAAAATTAATTACCTTTTTTCTTTTGAAATGGAGATATGATTGGATTTGTCTTAGAAAATAAATTAATTAACATAAACTTAACATGTCTCTTAAAAATTGACTTGGTTATCAAATTGCTGACATAAATATATAAAAAGTGAGGTTTTGCTCTGAATGGAACGAACAATACTTATAAATTTAATTATGCTGTAAATCCAATTATGATAGGATTGCTAATTAAACTATCAGAAATAGTTTGCTAAAAAGATGGCAAATAAATTCGTTTTACGCATTTCGAAAAGTGTGAATGGGGTACTGGGGTGGCACCCATATTTACCCCACAGTGCAGGCCAGGTTTGGGGCTGGGCTTGCACGTCACTCAGACGGCAGAAACAACAATAGGAACAACAACAGCAACAGTTCCCATTGACGACGTAGTCTATCAACGGGCACAGCCTCTAACTGAAAAGTGCACAATGAGAGTAGTGTGTTGTATCTGTGTGTCCGAGTATCTATGTATGTATCTGTATGGGGGCGCCTCAATGGCCGATTGACCTTTGCATGTTAGATTAACATTGAATGTTCAACGTTGCCCGTCACCCCACAGATCCTGTTTGCGGTGGAGGCTTTAATTAGTTTAGCCTCCCAGCTTGGACACGTGCAAAAGCCAAAAGCTATGCAAATGGGCTCCATAGAGGTCAGATGCCAAAACCACTATCTATGTATGAAACAGCATAATTTAAATACTCATTCGACTGGAAAAATAACCAAAATAAAGCTAAATATTTAGATTTTCACTGATATTCGTTTTGAAGTAAGAAAAAAGTTGAAACAAATGCAAAACTATGTAAATTAATAATCTAAATCCCTAAAAATTTTTAATAAAACTCATATTTCCCACCTTCCGAAGAGATTACCTTTTTTTTCAGAATATTTTTATCCTCACTAATCTTATTTATTATACAACCTGAATTGCATAAAATAAAATTAATAAATAACAGCCTAAAGTCTGGGCTATTATTCTGTCCGCAGCTGTTTAACAGGTTAGTTGTTAGTGTGTGTATGTGTGCCTGTGAAATTGTCGGTAATTTGCTTTCTAGTGCTTTCTTCCTGCATGGCTCAACCTTTTGGCACGTTCAGATAGAGTAAAAGTGACCCCGAACCCAACTAGGTCTCCTTGTACCACCACCTCCTCTCTTCCATTCGGTGCCCTCATATTTGCGTAATTTCCGCTCGATTCCTTCCTTCCTCGGTTCTACCTTGAAGGGGCGTCGGGTGATTGGGTGGGCGTTCAAATAATGAATTGAATTGAATTATCTACGACATTGAAAAATAGCACGTGCGTTTGCAATGCGCTTGCCAACTGAAGATGTCTCTCCTACTCTTCTTCACTCTCTGCTTATTTTTTTTTTTTTTTAGTTTGCCAGGTTTGCAGCTTTTGGCCGAGAGTTCAATGTCGCGGCCAATGCAATTTGAGCAATCGAGTTCTTTCCTACGCTTCTTTCCCATTTATCTTTAATGGGCAAGTGTCTGCCAGAAGGCCAGGAAAAGTTAATTCCGTGATTAGACACAGATAAAATTACACAGTTCCAAGCGGAAGTCAACAAATATTGAATATTAAATACCAGAAATCTGAATAAATTGTACATAATAACTAAGAGAACTTCATCTAGCTCTCGTTGATTGATAATTGTTTAGTTAACTAAATAAACAAATAAATATAAAATCTTTCCACTGTATAACGAGGTTTAATCAGTGTATCTTTATCTGCTCTGAATATTTAGCAAATAAATAGTAAATAAATAAGGAAACTAAACATCCTAGTCATTAATGCAATTATTTGTAAATAGAGAGGAAATATTTGTTTGGTTTTCAGTGACAGTTCTCTCCCTAGTACCAGTAGTTGTAGATCCCAACAAAACTATAAATTAAGAACTTGAATTAAAAACATAATATTATAATTTTATAAACAAATAAAATATCTATTCAATTTTTTTACAAATATTTGATCCGTATTTTATCTTATATCCCCGTCAGCTGGTCATAGAAAAAAGGATAACATTTTATTTTCCCACAACCCTTCCTCTTGCTCTTCTCCACAGTCTGCTATTTGAAACTATGTTCGTAACATGTGTTTAACATAAGTGGACAAATGGTAGGAAAATAAGGGAAACGACAACAAAAAATAAATAATAATAAAATAAAACGAACCCGGCAGACTCCGATTAACGTTGCTTTCAGTGTGAGGGAGATGGCGAATGTGCCTCATGCATGGAAATTGGAGTGAAGAAAAGCGTCGCGGGGGATCACCAGCGACAGCGCAGCTCTCAGTAGTGGCTGTCAAACTGTGACCGAGCAGCTGTTGTCGTCGACTCTTACGGCCGTTCACTCGTTCAGTGCAGTTTTTGTTGTTTAATTTTGAGTTGAAGTTGTTTTGTTATTGGTTCTGTTTTAAATATTCAATTTCCTGCACTTAACTTCCTTTTGGTATTTTGCACACTTTTAGCACAGATATTGGCACATCAGGAGCTAGGGGCATTTTTGGAAAATAAATGAGAATTACAATTTTATTTCAGATTTGTTTTTTTGTAAATTATTTTACACTTTTCCGTATATTATTTTATTTGTTTTTCTTTATGATTTACACACAATGCACAATGGATAATTATATTTGTGTTTGCTCTTTGTGCATTTCATGGCCTGCCAATTGGAGTTGAGGAAAATGTTTTTAATTTGCCATTTCCGCTACGTTTTGTCTTAGTGTGTGTGTTGGAGAAACAGAGCGAGAGAGAAGCTTCTGAATACATCAGAAAATATGTTGCAATATATCCAATAAAAAACCCGCTCAACTTTCGCCACATTACGAAATTAAAGCCAAAGATCGCAGACCCAAGGCTTTTAAGCGCTTGTTTCTTTTTTTTTTAGATTTTTTCACTCATTTACTTTTCTTTTGCAGGTCAAAAGTCTGGAAAGACAAAGGAGTGGGAGTGCGAGAGGGAGAGGCAGAGACCGACACAGAGAAGCAAAGAGCGGAGCAAAAGAGAGAGAGAGAGAGAAGGCGCGAGATACAGATACCGAAAAGGCAGGCAAAATAAATTGTGGAAAAAGTCATAAATAACTCGAAAAACCAGTTTATGTTGCCGGTGTACAAACTAAAGCAACAAAGGCAACAGCAACAGCGTCGGCAACAGCAGCAGCAACAATAAACAAAAAGTGCAGGCAAAAGAGAAAAAGTGCGAGCGAGCCAAGAATAGTGCTTAAAACAGCAACAACAAAAACAGCAGGAAAGGCAACTAAACTCGTTAAAGTTTTGCAGACGATGGAAGCACACAGCACGGACAGCTGACTGAAAAACCTAAAGATACACACACACAGCTGAGCGAGAGCAGGGCGACGACGGGACAGGAACATATAATATTCCAGTTAAAAAAAAGATAAGAAGTGTGTGGAATAACAGTTTGACAGTCACAACTTTTATTTGCCTTTATGTATTCATCTCTTTTCACACACATATCCGCACGTAAACAAAGCGCAACAGGGAAGCAACAAAAAAGTGGCTGCAGTCAATGAAAAAATCCAATTTTAGTTCTAAAGGAAACTGGAGCAAACACAAATTATTATTCAACGTCACAGCGATAAACTGATTAACACACACACACCACGAATTCTCGGCGAGCGAACAAGACGGAGATAGCCAGTTGCAAAAATACGATCGCGTTTTCTCAAAATATGGAATTCTGATTTTCTGTGGGTTTTATTTCGTGTTTGTTACTTTTAATTTCACTAATATCACATAATAATTGGACTACATTGATAATTCATTAGAGAATGAACGTCAACGATCGCGGAACGCGTCAGCTTTTTATAATTTGTTTACAACCTTTCCTTTTAAATGAACAATACCTACACCCGCAATTGTTTTAAAAAATGTTTTCCCGAATGACTCGCTTGCACTTGTATTTATAGGTTTCTTCAAAACACGAACACAGCCGAAGGCACCGAATGGCTCTCCCAAAATCCAAGAGAGCGAGTGTTTGAAGAGCAGTGATGGCAGTTTCTCTTTATTGCCGTCAAATCAAAACATTGTAAGAACAAATTTCAAATAAGATAAAAACACATAAATTGACAAATATATGAAGATACATATACATAGCGGTAGAGATATACAAGAAAAATAAATTGAAAGCTAGTATTATTCAGACTGCATTTCTTTCTACGAGTTTAGGCAGCGTTTTCTCAGCTTTCGTCCCGCCAAGTTGGCAACCCAATGGATGAGAGCTCTCCGCAGGGAGCCAGAACGGGAGAGAGAACAGCTCAATGAGAGCGCGCTAAAAACACTTGCGAGCGTGTGAAAATGAAAATGCGGCAAATGAGCATTTTGTATAAGTATGTAATTACTGTTTGTAGCTCCTTCTTGTCGCGCTGCAGGGGAGAATCAACTGATAATGAGTGGCAGCGAACAAGTGAGAATGAGAGAGCGCTCGTTCATGCGTCAGAGACCGAAACTATCTCAAGCATATTCTTTACACAAACAAAACGCACCTGTCAAACACACACGTACATATGGCACCGCCAAGAACAAGCACAAGAAGCGGAATAAGCAAAATGAACTTAAGCCGGTAAAGAGAAGCTGAAGCTCAAGCTACCGATCTCAATGGTTTGTTTTTTTATTTTTTTGTTTATTGAGCGCAGTCGCAACTGTGGGATTTCTGTCAATGAGTAAGAGCGAGAGAGAGTGTGTCAGAGAGGGTGTGAGTGCGTGACTCATACCGCCATGCCATACATAAACGCCGATAAGCGAGACAGCTGTATGCCCGAACATGTATCTATGTATCTGCCCTAACATGTATCTATGTATCTGCTCTGAAGTCTTAGCAGAGGCTGTTATTAGCAGAATAAGGACAGTGGGCTCGATTTGATAGAGGACTAATGTGCCAATTTATATTAAAGTAATTAAATTTAATGTACATTTTAACGTAATTTAATTTTTTTGTGATACAACAATCATTTTTAGCAAATGTTAAAATACCAGTTCAAGCAATCTAAAGATAATAAATCCGTTTTCGGCAAATAAAGGCTTACTAAGCTTACAGCGACTAAATCGCATCCGACCCAACTGTGCAAACATTTGCTTTAACGGAGTTTCAGGTGCTACACACACTATCTCCAAGCATCGATATCGATACAACGCCGCTGGTCATAATTAAATGATTAAATATTTAGTTAAGGCTCTCAGTGATTTAACCTTCAATTGAATGTATTTTTTTTTTTTTAACTGCACATTGATACACATGCATACACATGTGCCTGTTGTAATTAAACGGCAAAAAACAAAACTCGAGCAGCAACTTTGCGTTTGGGGTTATTGAGCTTTCCCTCTCGCCCTCGCACTTGCCCCCATCGGACCGTCTCGCTCAGTTGCGGCTGCTGCTGCTGCAGTTGATAACTACGCGCATTTGACCTCAATTACAGAGGCGAGAAAGAGACCTCCATATAAATGTTGTTCTTTTACCGTTGCTGTGTCTGCTGTTGCCGTTGGTGTTGTTATTTGCTTTGGTGGCCGATGCCAATTAATTAATTAAAATGTAATTTATGTTTACTCCGTTCCGGCGACATTTATTTGTTTTCGAAAATTAAAAACAATTATGAGTGAAACACACAAAAAGCGGCGAATGAACCGGGCGCAAGAACCAAATCAATGGCACCAAGGAAAACCAGTTGCTGTTTAATTATCAGCAGTGGCAAGAAGCATAAAGAAGAAGAAATACAAGACATACAAGCTGGGAAGCAAAGAAGGGGGGAAAAAGAAAATAAAGAGAGAGATAGGGAGAGTTCAAGGCAAACTCTGTTCATTAAAAATGACTGAAATCTTTCTTGGCCTCAACTTTTTCTGTCGCCTCATCTTTAGCAAAAACTGGTCAAGGGTTTCGACAGGGACTTGGCCCGCACGGTGGGAAATCTAGCACAAATTTAAGAATAATTTAAATTGTTTGTTTTCATTTAGTTCCTATAACTGGAGCTTCTACGGACTCATTAAATATATATTACCAATTAATTTAAAGCTCAAAACATATTCCTTTGGATCCCTGAAAATGACATTAACTTGAGATACAAACATTCGCAGTGATATACTCCCAGAAACTTGAGAAATACGGGGTAAAAATAGCTGAAAGGAACGCACAGTGAGTGTGGTGGAAACAAAGGGAACTCAAACGAAAACCAGACTTGACCTGAGCAACTTGTTAGGAGGACCCCTCTAATCTGTTTGTTCGCTGTGCGCGCTCCACTCGAGAAATTCCAAGACCCCGACCCCCAGACAGAGATGAGAAATTAACGCAAAGCGGGTTGCAGGGGGATGAGGGGGATACAAAAAAAAAAGGGAACTTGAGACCGGCAGGCAACAGAGTTGCTTGAACAGCACTTGTCCCTTTTCATTTTGTTACTGGCACTGCTGCTGCTGGCTGCTCTTCAAATTTCGAGTGTTGAAAAGTGAGAAAATCAGAAAAGTTCTGCCAAGAACTGATTTTAAAACTCTGATAGTTCGTCAAAATAAATCATTAAATTTATTAATCATAACCCGTAAGCATTGTTTATCGCCGTCAAGAACCAGTTATCGCTGCAACACGAAATAAATAATAAAGATTGTTTTTCCATTGATATTGGAGCCTTAAAGAGATATCTTTAATATGGGCCTTGGTTTTATTATGGTTATGGGATTTCCCTGTTTACTAGCACAGCTGTTTTTATGAGTAATAATTCGATATTGAGTTCAGTGTAATGTACAGAGACCACAATTGAAAGATAAACGTATTCCAATTGGATGCGATACATTATTCATTGAACTAAAGTCCGATTAAAGCTCGACTTGATTCAGTTTATCAACTGTGTGATGTATTTTTTCACCCTTTTACTTTTTTACTCAATAAATCCTTTAGACTTTTAAAGTGATTAATGCATACAGGACTTATTTAATTGGCTGAAATTTATTTAATTTAAACTTTTATACAGCGGATTTGACTGGTTTCGTCCATATGATTTAAAAATAAAAATGTTAAGTACCTGCAAGTAAGTGATTATTTGCCCTTATTAATGCTTTTGGGCCAACACTTGTTAATGCCTTTGGGCCAACACTTGTTAATACTGTACTTTATGACAGCTCAGGGGCTTCAATTTGTTTTTTTTTCTGTCCTAATGCCTAAGGATTTCACTCTGGATTCCGGTTACATAGAAGAACCTGATGAGTCACTGCTGATGATCCAAAGGCACACGTGTATAAAAAAAGGAAAACCCCAAGAGGACTGAGAGAAAGAGGCTTCTGTTAAAGCTTTGTGTCAGCTGTTTGTCGGTGGATACCCATCGATTTGTTTGACAGGCTTTTACTGGCACCCACACAGGGTCCAAGCATGACTGGCATCTAATTTAATTAGATGAAATTTTTACACTATTCGTTTTTTTTTTGCCAACGTGGCCTCTTGGCATTTCATTCGCACTTTTCACCTGTAATTGTAGACTGCAAAAGCAGCGTTTCTGCAGGCACAAAAAAACTTTAAAATCGAAATCATAGTTTATAGTAGACGATAATTATAAACTATTGACTATACAAAGATTATAATTGTACAAGGTTCGAGACATCTTCTTGGCATATTCAGTTGCCCATAAGATAGTTGCCTAAGAGATTGCTCTACACTTTATTACTCATACGCAGTGTTGACATAGATACTAATTTATTGCAAACATGTTTCTTTTATTTTTTGTGATTTAGAATAAGTTTTTCGTTTTGACTTCTCTATCATGAAGTTATACTTTAATTTAAGCTGTGTAAAATATAAGAAAAATATATAATTGTAATAATGAGATAAGTTGATGTAAAAAACTTAGCTTTTCTTAAATTTTTGATATTTGCCTCGCATTATCGGTTCTCTTTTCTATTTCTATTTGTTGCTAATCGTTGGAAATCTTGTTCGGCCTTTTGCCTCTTTTTCTACACTAACACATTCGTACACCCACTCACTTGTGGAGCAAAAAGGAAAAGGGGAGCAGAGAGAAGAGGGAGCCAGCGATTGACAGCCGACAACAGCCTAATGACGTCACCGGTCTGTATGCGTGTGAGGGAGTGCGTGCGTGAGTGTAGTGTTTGATGGGTCACTTGGAAGTCTGGAAATCGTCAACGTTGTCGCCGTCTGCTTTGGTTTTTATTTCGCTGTGCCCGCTTTTACATTCACATTCTTTTTTTTTGTATTTTGTTTTTTGCTAAATCCGCAATTTGTCCTTGTTTTTATGTGCCGCCACAGCTGCTGCTGCTGCTCGCTGCTGGTCACCCAGTCCCCACTCCAAGTGCCACCCGAGAACCACACACCATCTACTTATCTCCCTCCGTTATCCTCTCGCTTTCGTTCACTTTTCATCAGCGTTTCCTTGTGTTGTTATTATTGAAGCTACTTTTCAACGCACGCAACTTGGCTTTCTTTCTGCGGTTCTCTTTCTTTCATTCGATACAGTAAAGCATCGGCGAAGCTACTTAATAATGAATCTGATTCAGAAAACTTAATTTAAAACCAATTATTTAAAGCTACTTTCCTTCCTAATTATTTAATGAATTAAATTAATTTAACTTAAAACGGCAAATGGTTATTTCAATATTGTAAATCCTCACTTCCTTTCTCTGATCTACTTGGGGAGACCTCACTGTATTTATCCCTCAATGGGTGGCAGGTGCCAACCCTGGGGTGGCCTACGCTACTGTTACAGTTATGTGTTGCCTGTTGTTCTCGTTGCCAACTCAAAATTTAGGTTATCCCAACGTTAAGCAGCACCTCGCCCGCCGTCTTCCCCTTTCCATTTCAGCTGGCTATTAAATAATAAAAAGTAATACAAAAAGTTTGTTTTACGTTACATTCGCTGCTGTCTCCATCTAAAATGTGTGGAAATACACACATACATACATGTGCCACACGTGTGTTGATGTGTATCTGTGTTCGTTGGTTGGTTGGCTGGCAACACACAATTACGTTAGTTTTAGTTTTGTTAGTTGGTTTTTGCTTTCTTTTATTATGTAGCGCACAGGCAGCGAGTGTAAAAAAAATGAATAAATGTTGTAACATGATTTCTTTCTTCTATTTTTGTTGGTTAAACATTTAAGGGAGAAGGCTCGCCCTATGGACAACGGAATTATGACTTAACCCCAGTCAGCGAGGTCATCGTACGCTTAAGGATTACAATTTTCTGGATTAACCAAACAAGAAAATATCGCTTTAACATTTTTTGTATATACAAAACATCTTTCATAAAATCTAGGAATGCTACTGAAAATTGTGTCTGTAAGTATGCTACAAAATATGGCTTTTATTTCATAGAATCCTTGATACAATTCGAAACCTCTTTGTATTCAAATATATCATAATTATACGGAACTATTTCAGTCTTCTTCCATTTATGTGAAACCCTTTAATATACTCAATAGTCTTCAGCAATAGTTTACTAGATTGGCTTAGCTTATCTTTGATCCCTTAAGGGCAACTAATGTATAGCCGAAGAAGCATTCCTTGATAAACTGGTACGCATAGTGATGGAAGGAGAGCAAACAAGTGTTTTTGTGTGGATAAATATCCCTGGAAGACCCGAAAATGCAGACAGTAAACATTGGGGAGACCCAATGGCAAACAGACGTGCGTATAAAGAACTATAAAACATTCCACATACTCGCATACACGCACAAGGAAGAACCTAGAAATGTCAATATGCGGCAGGCAGGCAAGGTAACATCATCGACAGCGACAACTTCAGACCCACATCCTCGTCCAAGGCGCAAGAACGTCTCTTTCCGTTGCCCTGACACAAGGAGGCCGATCAACTAAAATGTCTATAAAACATTTATTAAGTGCGTGAGTGCACCTACACCTAAGGCAAAAAAAATTCTGCTTTTTTTAAATAAGCCAAAAATCAGAGGTAATACAAAAATCCAAACATCTTTAAAACCAATAGAAAATGTTTTGAGATTGAGTAATAAGTTTAGTAGTATTTATTTATTTAATATATATTATTTTAATTTAAATAAATTTCTATTTTTCTGCCCACAATCGTATTTATGTGTGGGTATTTCCGCTTCCTTACACAAACACATTCACACCCACTGACCGAGGGCATCTATTATGCACACACATCTGTGGGTATTATGTATTGGATTGGAAACCCATTTCATTCAACCCCTTCTTCCCCATCCCTCTTCCTAGTCTTCATTCGCATGGCGTGTCAAGAGAGAAGACGCGATAAACCAAAAGCAGAAGAAACAGTTGCAAAAATAAAATCAATTCAAACACCCCACTTTAAATAGAAACATTTCTTTGGCTAAAAATAAAATCTTTTTGGCAAAAAAAGAGGCAGAACAAAATAAAAACCACATTCAACTGATGGTTGAACTTTTAAACATGTACAGTGCGGGTCCGAAAAATAGATAATTAAAATCAAAACCGTTAAAGGAAGTTACAAGGTAAAAATATTCATAATATTCGTATATATGGACATAATGTATTTCATTTTACATTTCCATAAAGTATAAGGTTTAAACAATTAAATAAAAAACTAATTCTGAAAGCTAACTCTGGGATTGGTTAGCCAACAAACATTTGGAGCCGATAATAATAAGTTATTTAATAACTGGAAAACACTTGCTCTTGGTCCTAATCTTATCGCCATATAAATATCCATTCGTTTATATAAACTGAGAAACAAACTAATGCACATACATATACGTATGTAGATTATAAGAAATTCATAAAACAACCGACTCTTCCGGTGATTAGAGGTATTATCCATAAAAGAAATGTATAAAAAAAAAATAGTCACAAGTTTATGAGTTTTTTTGCTTGAATTCGAAAGGGAATAGAGTTACCCCAACAGTTAATAGAAGAAATATTTCTATATTTTAGAATGAAGAAAACTTTCGGCCTGGCTCCTAGGTTCTCAACAAATTTGAATTCAATGAAGCTTTAATATTAAGCTGAGGGTAACCCGCACTGAGATCCATTGTGGTAGCAAGGGAATGATTATGAAGTTTAGTAAGAGATTCAACTCACCTGGCTTGCCGTTCGCGTCGCTGCATTTCACCAGGTATTCGCTAGCTAATCTCCGTTGAATTTTGACTCAGAGGCTCGATCGCCTTTCCTGGAATTTTGATAATGAATTTTAATCGGCTGGAACTTGTTGCTGCGTCTGTTGTTCTTGTTGGCGATAGGGTTGATCCGACAGCACAAGCTGGCAACTCTGGAGGATCTGGAGGATGCGTGCGAATTGAGCGAATTATCCACAACGCCCACGCACGCACTCTGGAATACGAGCACTCGCGCACGCACTCGCACTCACACACTCACTCAGAGTCCGCGCATGTCGCGCATGCGGTCAACACACACGGTCAAACGGCGACCCACTCCCACTCCGGCTAGATGGCTGGACTGGACTGGATGTTGAGCTGTGTGCTGACAGGTGTGTATGCGCGCCTCTGTTCCTCTTCGCTAGCTCAGAGTTATTCCTTTTCCTGCTGTAGATGTAGCTGTTGTTGTTTTTGTTGATGCTGCGTTATTTGACATTAAGTATGAGAGTTGAGCAGCATTTCTTTCAATTTTTCAGATATTTTTGTTGGTAATCTGTTAGTGTATGTGTGTGTGCCGTGTAGGTTTGTGTACATATGTCAAAAGGCGGGCTATTTTGTCGTTGAATTATTATTCCTGTTGCTCTCGCTCCCTCGCAGTCGTTGTCGTTCTCGTTCTTTTCTCCTTATCCTTGGATCCTCCGGCTGATTAATTGAACGATTGATCGAGCTGCAGAGTGTGTGTGTTCAGAGGCGAGGAAAACAAGGAAAAACAGTCTCGAGCTACGCTGAACAACTAGGTAAACAAATAATTTTGGCTAAACAATTTGACAAACAACACACTTTTGCACATTTTATCCAACGTTCTGAGACAACAAACCCAAAACACTTCGAATTGTTTTCATTCAGTTTGTCTTTCCGATTGCCGTGACTTGTTAGGCAAGAGAGTAAATAAGCAATTTCTGATGGATGATGTCGTTAAATTGACGAATTTAACCGGTCAGTTGGTGGTTTTAAGCACAAGGCCCCTGTAAAATAAAAAGAAATAAGAGAATTATATAGATTTTCGAAAATAAATGGAATTAAATACAATTTAACGCAGTGCAGGTGAGCTGCTGCTGCGGTATTTTCCGGTATGCTTCGTCAGATGGCACGAACCCTGGTCACACCGGACGCCCTAGACTAACTAAATTTGCTTATGCCCATTGATTTTCATTTAATTTTCTGGCTTATTATTGCTTATTGGATTAGCCTCTAACTCTTCGCACTTAACACACTCTAACCCTGCGCTGAAGAAAGTTACATTTTCGTGATGCAGAAAATACGCCAACCCAAGCAAATGGCACAAAATTAGGCCAATTAGTTGCGTTGCCCCCGCACACATCCCCCGTAAAACGTTGGAAATAAGTCTTCGTCTTGGCCGCAAGGTCGAAGTAAATATTTCCGTACGTGGTTTCTTTTATTTTTATAAATTTTCACGTTTTGTGTTGTTCGAGGCAAAAAGCGCTCATCGGCTAATGCCAGAAAGAGAAAGAGAGAGAGCAACTGAGAGGGCGAAAGCCAAGGAGAGGCAGAGGCAGAGAGGGTGTAACTACTCGACTTTTGGCCATATTTTTTTCAATGGACCGCCTTTCTGCCAACGCATCATTATTTTGCGGCGGCTTTGATTTTTCCCTAATTGAACCATTTGCACGGATAATTAATTCGGCGCCTCGATTTTGGCGATTTACCTTTTAGACAGTTTTGCACGCATTTTCACTACGCCTCATTTTTCCACCCATACACTCACACGCACGTACGCACAGACACAGTTACACACGTTCGGACCGAATTAAATTTTTGCAATTTGAATTGCTCTCACACTGACTTGGAGCTGTGTGCGGTTGTCGGTTTCTCACGATGGCGCCTCGGTAACTACTTATTGCACTACTTTTTACATATTTAGCTTGGCTTGTTCGGGTTCGATTTTCAATTAAATTGTCCTCAAAAAACGCACGCAAGAACACGAGAAAATGGTGCGATTTTTTCCTTTGCCTGCACACACACTCAAACACGGACTGACACGGGGTATGGCCGTGTTGACGAGGGACAGAAATACTGCGGACGGAAGAAATACTGAATTCAGAAACAGCTCAAAAACTTGTTGTAATAGCTTACGATTATTGTCATTTATTCGCCGATTGCGTTTGTTTATGGTTTAAAAATATAAACACATTCAACCATTGCTTCTGGGAAACTATAAATTAAATTTGAATTATCAAAATACCAGATGTTATACCGCAGTATGGCCTGGCCAATTAGCCGGCAACTTTGTTTATGTACACTTAAAATCGGGATCAAAAACCACTCTGCACTGCGGTTTTAACTTTTAATGTAAAGTTTACGCCATTTATACGTTAAAGCAACGAAAACGTAGTTTTTGAATTGCTCAGAATGGGATCATGTATACACACACTGACACACGAGACCACAGAAATAAGAATGGAACTTAACAACTTTAAACTTTGCAAACTAGTTGCATATATTAAGTGTTAGTTTACGAACATATTTCGTAACTTTAGTCAGGTCTCGATCGGAAATATCTTTGATTTTTACAGTTTGTTGTCGCGACTGACCTCAAAATATGGGCCTACAAACCGATACTATTTGCAATTGGGTGACCATCACCCGAAATCAACCGATAATATACCGCAAATCAAATACCGCAATTGCAACACGTGCGAGTTTCGCTCTCTCTTTCCAAATAATAAATAATTTAATATTTGATTTCTGCAGTATAATAGATAATGTTAAAGGTTAAAAGAAACCCTGGAAAGGCGGTAAGTAAGCCCACATACGTAATGAAATGAATTGAAGTAACTTTTCCCCGATTTAGACGCGAACAGCGAAACCAAAAGCAAAAGCCGTTCGATCGGATTCCACAGACTCGGTTCTGGATCAGAATTCTGCTGGCGAAGATCACAGCGACCATGAGCAGCCCACCGGCAGCAGTGACGATGGCTTTGAGGAGCCCACGCTCTCCAAAAAGACTCCACTGCCAGCAGCGACTAACACCTCCAAGCCAGCGAAGAAGAACAAGTTCAAGCAGAATGATCCGTCCAAGAATGTTAAGCCCCCGACGTTAGAGGAAATGAAGGAGCTGCGTGATACGCGCAATCTGTTCCATTCCAATCTGTTCAAACTTCAGGTTAAGGAAATGCTGCAGGAGCTGCAGCTGAAGCCAAAGTACACGGACTTTATCGAGAGCTGGCTGGAGTCCTTCACGGCCTTCTCTCGCCAGCTGAAGGACGGACTAATGGAGCGATCGCAATTGGAGGTGCCCCTGAGTCTGCCCCAGAAGGCGTCAGGCTTTATTTTCTCCAAACCAACGAGAGAACCCTTCCTTATTGGTGCCGCCTCCACTGGCACGCTGCTGGGCCCTAAGATTGTGGTGGACGTGGCCCTGGAGATGCCAAAGGAGAACCTGCACAAGGAGGACTACCTGAACCTGCGCTACGACCAAAAGCGGGCTTTGTACCTTACCTATGTCACGGAGAGGATGCAAGAGTCTTCGGAATATGCCCAGGACCAGTTTACCTTCAATTACCATGCCAACAACCCACTGAAGCCTGTGCTGGAGCTGACGCCTGTGGCTAAGCAGGTGACGAAGCATCTGCAGATTCGACTCTTCATCACAGCTCCACTAAGCAGCTTCAAGTCGGGCCGGTTTGTGCCCTGGAACAACAACATTCGCCCTGCGTTCTACGGCGACGAATGGGACGAGAGCGAGGAGCCGCTGCCCTCAACTCAGCATTACAACGCCAATGTGCTGTTTGACCTGACGCTGGCCGAGAACCAGGCTCACCTCGACAAGATCTTCAAGGGCAGACGCAACTTCCAAGACGGCCTGCTGTTGCTTAAAGTCTGGCTGCGTCAGCGGGAGCTAGACGTTGGTTACAGCGGCTTTGGCTCTCACATCCTGGCCGCTTTTATTGTCTACCTCAGCCAGCAGCGGATCCTGCATCAGTCGAGTAGCAGTTACCAGGTGGCGCGCACCGTATGGAATCAACTGGCCAACACGGACTGGACCAGCGGCGGCATTAGTCTGGCGCCCGCTTCAGTTCAAAAGGAGGAATCGAGCAAGAAGTCGGCCAGCTTTTATGATGTCTGCTTTATGGACGTTACTGGCCAGTACAATCTATGCTCTAATCTACCGCTCTCGCTTTACCAGAGAGTCCGGGCGGAGGCCAAGCTGGCGGTGGATTTGCTCAACGATATGAAGATCAACAGTTTCCCGCACATCTTCATGCAAAAGTGTCCGCTGTACAGCCGAGTGGACAATATCCTCAAGTTAGTAATTTATCTACAAATTGGTAATTTAATATATTAAACCTTAATCTTCGACTTAAATAGGATCACCAACTATTCATGTATTAATCAGATGCTTATGTTGCACTCCCAACCTCGATTTAAGTACGATTATGCCAAATATGGACATCCCCAGCTCTTACAACTGCTGACAGAGTGAGTAACTAGAAATTCAAAAAAAAAGATCGCCCATTAAACGACCCTACATTCTAGGCTTCTTCAAAAGGGACTGGGTGAGCGTGTCCAGGCCATTCTGCCTTTGGAAACGGCAACAAAGGCTTGGTCTGTGGACGACAAAGCTCCCGTAATTGGCAAGATTATTCAACTCGGATTCATTCTCAATCCGGAGCACGCTTACGAGGTTTTGAACAAGGGACCGGCTGCCAACGAGGATCCCGAGGGAGCCGCCGAATTTCGACGTTTCTGGGGCGATAAATCAAACCTGCGACGCTTTCAAGACGGCAGCATCACCGAGGCAGTGGTCTGGGGCACTGCACAGGACTCGCCTGCCAAGAAGAGGCTGATAGTACGCCAGATTGTGCTCCATCTGCTGGAGCATCATCTGCAGCTGGACAGCAAAGATGTGCAGTATATTGCCGCCGAGCTGGATCAGGTCTACCAGCTTACACCTTGGTTTAAAATCAGAAAGCTTAAGACAAAGCTGCCCCTGGCTCAAGACACCGATGCCGAGGCAGTCAGCCCGCACGTAATTCGTTGCTACGATGAGTTGGCCCGCCAACTTCATGGCCTGGACGAACTGCCACTGGATATAGTGTCCATATCGGGTATCTCACCGGTCTTCCGCTACTGTGAACCGGAGCCAGTTCTGCCACAGGCTCGCCTTGTGGATGACCGGATTCTCGCCAGCCATGTACAGCGGGTGGTCATCCAGCTGGGACAGAGCGGCAAGTGGCCAAACGAACTAGCCGCCTTGCGTGCCTTGAAGACGGCCTTCCTTATCGAGATCGGCGAGAAGCTGGAGGCGCAGTGCCTGCTTAAGTGGGCCATTACCGCAAGAGGTCTCCTGGTGCTCAAGCAGGGTTTCTGCTTCCTCATTGAACTGGCCCACAGCAAGGAGTTGGCCCTGATCAAGCACGAGGTTACGGAAAAAGGCGTTACGACGTACGTTGACAATCCGGCCAGCCGCCACTTGGAGCGCCGGCACTACATTCTGCCCAAAGTCACGGGTGCACTACATTCGCTCCATCAGACGCACTCTGCCTTTGGGCCGACGGTGCTGCTGGCGAAACGATGGCTAGCCACCCAACTGTTAGACGACGGATTGTGGCCAGCGATGGCCACCGAGCTTTTGGTGGCGCATCTTTTCCAGCAGCGACACGCACCGCAGGCCATAGCGGCGCCCCAAACAGGCTTTATTCGATTCCTGCAGCTGCTGTCGCACAGCGACTGGAACGGAGAGCTCTTCCTGCTCAACTTTAACAACAGTTGGCAAGGTGAGAAGTCTTTTGGAGTGTTAGCTCTTCGAATGCTGTAATTTGCGAACCTTTCTTTTTCAGAACAACAAATAGCGGATCTTGAGCACAGCTATCGAAGTGACCGTCAGAGCTATCCTCCTCTGGTGGTGGCCACCTCCTACGATCAACAGCATGTCGGTCGCCTCTGGACATCGGATGAGGCCCCGAGTCAGCGAGTTTTGGGACATGTAACGCGATTAGCCCGTCATTCCCTTGAAATCATTGAGACGAGTTTGATGTCAAAGGATCTGCGATTCGTACGTCCCGCCCAGTTGTTCCGAGCCTCCAACGAGGGCTACGATTTGGTCATACAACTCAAGCCGGATTTGGTGCCCAATAGCTTGTGCTATGACCTGGGCTCTCCATTCGTGTCCTTTGGCCAGCCGAATTTTGAGTTGCCCCGTGCGGGAGCAGAAAATCGCCTTGCGGAGGTTGTGAGCCAGCTGAGGGTAAGCCAAACTGACTGTCTCTGTGGCCTTTTGTGTCCTACAGCCTTGCTTTTCTTTTGCTCCTTGTAGTCTGCCTACTCCGACTTTGCGGCTTTCTTTTACAATCCTCATGGTGGCAAAGAGCTGGCCGTTGTGTGGCGACCGCCCACAGAATTCGCTCCAAAACTATTTAAGGTCACTGAAGTGCAGGGTTGCACGCCGTGCGGCAATGGAAAGGTCCAAGTGCTAAGGGAAACCCTGTTGGAGGACTTTAAACTGCTGCTGAAGGACTTCTACCTGCGAATTTCGACACCTGAGGAGCTGAAACGGGAACAACGCGAGCATCAGCAGCCCAGGCGATACTTTAATCAGCCAGAGGTGTCGGGGTCTCCGGGGCCCATCAAGCGGAAGGTGCAGCGTGACGATGCCAAGCTGGAGAAATCAGTTAAGAAGAAAAAACATCCTATCAAAAACTCTTCGACTTTGAGTTAGTTTTAGGCTGGCATAGAAAGGTGACTATTTTGTATAGCATTAATTTTTAAATTAAAAAAAAATACTAAAGCTTAATGAGTATAAAATGTTGTTGATCATGCTATTGTCCTCTTACAGAACAAAAACTAGAACTAGAACTAGAATACAATCCAGTTAAGCCACAATTTTTATTATTGAGTGAATTAAAAAGGACTATAAAGTTGTAATAATTTGATAAAAACTTCATTCGAAAATTAGTGGAGCTTGACGAATCTATCTGTTATCCCTTTGCCTGCGCTCCCGGTTAAGATATTCATAGTTCGACAACCATTCCTGTGGTGAAGGTGATTGGGGAGTAGCTGCATACGCCTGCCGTTGTTGTCTTCGTAGCTCAGCTAATCTTTGTGCGAAGATTTTTGCCCTTATGCGGTCGTAGCGCCGTCGTCGATCTTCCATATTGATTAAACGGGAGGTGCAGGGTTCTTCATGCGAACATATATGGTTCCGAAGAACAGGTCGTTGCTGCACAAACGATTCCTGTTCGGTACATGGTTGACAAGGGTCTGAGACTTCATCCCCCTCTTCTTCCACATCCATCTCATCCTTACAGACCACATGCAGGCTAGATGAGGTATTGCAGCCGGTACACATTGTGGTTGGCAGTGTTTGGCAACTAACATTCTTCAGCAAATTGGCATCTAGACTGGGCGGAGTGGTCTGAGTTTCGCAACTCGAATAAAGCTCCTGACATGAGGGACAATGCTGGCAACCGTGGTTCTTCATCAGCCCATCAGTCGATGTGGCAGCGCTGTAACATAGTTGGTTGTTGGACCGGCCAAGGGCTACATCGTTTACCTTCCTCTCGAGGCTCATGTGAGGAACCTGCAGAGCCTGGAGACAGAGGGGTTGCAGGGTCGTGACCGGGCAACCGAAAACATTTACAGGAGCTGCTGCTGGGGTAACTGGGCCCAAGCGAATATAGGTGAATACTCGGATGTCCATCTCTTTTCGTATATCCTGCTGGATGACCACGTACTGTTCATTGCCCACCACAATGGGAACTGTACAAAGAAAAGGAGTATAAAAAAATCACAAAAGCAAACTCCATCTTACTGTGCACAGCGGGTGCCATCGGGGTCTCGGATACTTTCAGCACATCTTGCCTAACGCACGGATTGTTGGCCAGCTTGACCTTTGGCGGCGACTCCTGGGCAAAGAGGTCCAGCAAAATGGTTGAGGCCTCTGAACTAGGCTGACAGTGGGCCAGACCGGAAGTGAGGGTGAACATCCGAAAGTCCACTACTTTTCGTATGTCCTGCTGGGTGATCCCGCACACGTCCTTACCCACCACGCCGATTGCTTTAAAAAAAACGAAAGGGAATATAGAGAAATCGCTGGAGGAAGCTTCCAGCTCACTTTGCACAGCTGGGCCCACAGGGGTCTCGGTCACTTGGACCACATGCCGCCTAACGCTTGTATTGGCCATTTCTCCTGCTTTCCTAATTTATAAATAATTTTGAAATTTGGAAAATTTGGAATTTGGTCTTTAAGATTTTATGTAAACGTTTCTTTTCGAAATAAAGTAACGAATGTTTTATAAAAATTTACCTTGGGAGCATAGCCTACTAGGAATTGTGACAAATTTCATAAAAATAAATCAAATACCGCGATATTTTTTAAATATATCAAACTTTATTTTATTTTCGATATGATATTACAATTTTTATATTTATTTTCCAATTTCTTTCCTCTCGTTAAAGATTTCTAATTTATTTGTCTTAAAAGGGGTTTTGTTTTTATTTTAAATCTTTTTTTACATTAAAATTATTTATTTTTAATTCCCTAACTCCATAACTACTTTCATGCTGTCTTTATAAAAAATAGCAAAAGGCCAATAAAAAAAAGATATAATAACCAATAAATCTTAAACAAATGTAAAAATTCAGCTTAGCTTAAAACATGCAGTTTGAATCAAAAGCGAATTCAGCTTGAGGCAGTTTACAATAAGGAATATTAGGCAATATCAAATAAAAAAATATAAATGTTCTTAGTTTTAAATCCAGTTCTTGGGATTAAATCAAGGATAATGGCCCAAACTTAAAAGCCCACAGAAAAATACTTGAATGCAACATCAAACATAATTACATGGGAATATTAATTGAACTCTTTTTCCTGACGAAAATCAGGTATAATCCTAGCTTTCTAACCGAAGGCCCTCAAACGTCTAATTAAATCCGTATGGATTCCTCCTTGGTATTTGGCCCCGCATTGCCGGCCGTCGTTAGAGCGTCCTTTTCCTTGTTGTTGCCAAAGTCTGGATACAGTTTAGCCACCTGGCCCATCGGCGTGCATAGGCGACCTGAGAAATCCAAGCGTTTGTTGGACTGACTCCGCTCCGCTGAAGAGATGATGTCCAGCAGGGATCTGACGAAGACAGTAGATATATCCCAAAATGTTTCAGAAAATAAAGAACTTTCGACGACTCACCTTTGTCCACTGCTGGACATGCGTCGCTTGCTGGCCTTGAGCAGGCTATTGGAGTTGTTGTTGCCACTGACACTACTGCTGCTGTTGCTGATAGGCTCCAGCCGTTCAGGCGAGAGTGGTGATTCTGTATAGGAGCGGAGAAGGCTGGTGCCCGCCTCTGATTTTAGCGGCCCATCGCCATAGGCGGCGCGCAGACTCTGCAGACTCTCCAGTAGATTCTTGTGGTGTACCGTGGTGGCGTTTAGCTGAATAAGTTGCTCCAGTTCTCTGTACAACAAGCGATACTGGTCCTTGGCCTTGGAGAGCTTCAGTCTACAAAGTAAATTTCATATAATTGTTCCTATTAAATTAGGTTTCTTCAACTTACCTGGCACCATTGGTGTGGGTGAAGGGCAGGACGTCGCCGCGCGAGGCACTCTTATAGAGCTCGTGGATATGCTGCTGGCAGCGAACCTCCTCCTGCTTGTCCATGTCCTCTTTGACCAGCAGGTGCAGAAAGTGCGGCAGCCAGCTTATCTGACGCTGCAGGTGAAACAGAATCGTGGAGCTAGTACTGAGCGGGAAGTAGCGGGGAAGACGGCGTGACAAGTTGGGAGCAGCCGGATCTTTCGTCTTCAGCGGCAGCATGCGCGACATCTTGAGGAGCTGTCCAAGCTCTGCGATGCGGTAGTCAGGTACCCGGCCGCCAGGCCCGTCAGCTATCGCTGGTGCCTCATCCATGCAGGAGCGTGTGATGCAAAGCGAATGAACAAAGATTTCACCGCCGCGGGCGGATAGCATGTGACTGGTGGTCTTCGATCCGGTTTTCCGCGGCATTTCCAGCAGCACCGATCGTCCGTTGAGCAGAAAGTTGATCAGGCAGGAGCTAGGACGCGAGGTTACGTCTACAGGGGTCACCAGGAACTGGCCCAGGCACGGCTGCAGATCGGCCGAGCCACAACCACGTGGCGTACACCACTTGAGGGTCACCGTCTCGTAGGTTGTGCCCTGCTTGATGCTAGTCGGCAGACTGAAGTCCGAGCCACAGGTTACCGAATGGGCTTGCCGGCTGTGGAGGATCTCCACATCATAGTTGGCACTAGAGTTGGCATTCTGCTCCTCCTTCATCGGTATGTTGGTCACTGTGGTGCTCGCCAGGTCGTAGTGGTCCAAAATAAGGTGCGTCAGCTTGTAGGAGATGTTCGGGGCACTGACCGTGTGTATTTCAACATCTAGCAGCGGCGATATATTCAGGAGGCTTCGGTTAGTCACCATCGACTCGACGCCCAGCGGCACAATGTTGAGGATGACCAGATGGCAGTGGTCGATGGCCAGGCCCTTTTTGGAGGGCGCCGCCGCCAGAGCGTTCTGCTGCAACAGCACCGTGTTAAAGATGTCTTCCAGACTCTTCATGCTCGTATTATCGCGCGCCGATGTGATGCAAATGACGCGTCCCTCGTTGGGTATGTGCGGCAGCTCCTCAGGTCGGCCGCTTGCCAGGGCAGCCATCTGCTCGTCCGTGGGCTCCGCCAGTGCCTCGATTGCGGCTCTCAGGCCGTGTATCACCGAGTAGTCAGAGGATTGAGGCATGCTGCGGGACGGCACGCCCACCATTACCATGGCGTTCATCACATGCGACATGTTTTGAGTGCTGGGGCTCCAGGTGTTCACGATGTGTGCCGCCGTGTCTGAGACTATGAAGCGTACGTGCTTCCTGCCAGGAAAGAGGTCCCAGACCACGCGGCAGTACTCGATGGACGATTCGCATGCACATGTCCACAGGCTTTTGCTGAACTGCGCTCCACTGCCTCCCGTACCGCCTGCCACTCCTGATCCGCCGGGATCCGTTGGTTTTCCCTTGAGGAAGTCCATGGAGATGTACTCCTCGCTGGCGATACTGAAGTAGCGCGTGTGGTCCAGCACAAAGATGGTCTTTTGGTTGCGTTCAAACATGGTGCTCCGAACGGCGGATCCCGCAAGTCCAGCCATGGGGAAAGCCTGCTGGAATCGGGATAAGTTTTGTCAGACAGATTTTAAGTTTATTATTGTAATAATTATTATTATTTTATTAAATTACCAGACTTTAATTTAATTTAATCACTTAAAATTAAATTAAAATAACAAATTTAGGGATTCGTTTACGGAGCGAACAGCTGTTCAAGCCAGCTACAAATTAGAGCTGGGATACTATCGATGGCACTATCGATATATCGAATTTTTTGCCTTTCTGAGCCACCATCGATAGTTTTTTTACAATGTTAATGTCAGTGATTTTCCCACCTTTAGCTGGCGTCTCTGCAAAACATTTGCTTTGTTTTCTTGAAAATATATAATGGACAAAAAAGAAGTCACCGATTTAGGGGAGTCAGCTGAAGGCTTTGCAGACCCAAAAGGAAATACAAAGGAAGCAGCTGCAGCCGGAGATACCGAGATAGAAACGGGAAGAATGGATCAACGGAAGCACACAGAGCTGACTGTGCCGAGATCTGGAGAGCTTACGGGGACTATCTTCTGTGTTATGCCCTCACGGCCGAGGTCGCCGATGAATCCTAATGAATCCTTTACCAATTTCCAGCTCCGAGGAAGATCAGCAGTTTATTCAGAATTACAAGAAAAAGTACGGTGAGCCAAGCCTGGACTTTTATGTGGGAGATCTGAAGAGTGCATATGAAGTATCGTGTAATCAGCCAGCCGATGAGGTTTGCACTAAATTATTCTGCTTAATTCTTTTTAATATTTATAACTAACTATATGTTTATATTTATATATCAGAAAAAACTGCTGGCTATTTACCTCCATCATGGTGGCAGCATTTTGACCAATAATCTTTGCCAGCAAGTACTCAAGAATGATGAAGTCCTAACCATATTCAATAATCTATTTATTGTCTATGGCTGCGATATGTCCAATACCACCGATGCCAGTTTTTTCCACGATCAGCTTAGGGACATTATTAGCGTTGAAGCAGCTGAAGAATCTCAAACTGGACCAAATGCCGGCTTTTCTGATCATTGGCAAGAGTACAGATGGAGGACTACCAAATATCGCTGTCATTGATGGAGATAATGACGACGACACGCTGCAAACACTTCTCCAGTTGCAATACTCCCTTTTAAGTGGTCTGTATGATTAGATATACATGTAGATGATATGGTTGCAATTAGTACAAATGTAAATCGATAAATCGACGAATATGTGACGCGGATAGGTCGCCATGTTTCTTTGGGGTTAAGTTTTTTAACGAGTTGGGCACACCATTTCCTCAAAAAGCTTTGGCGTTAATTTTGAATCTCGAATTGTAGTTAAACTCATTTCCGGTCTTTTTTTTGTTCTTATTAAAAATGTTTTTGCTAATGAAGAATATTTAGATGTTGCGAAACTTGAACCTACATTTTATATCAAAAGGTTTTTCTTCTTATTTAAGTTTTTCAAAAAAAATACAAAGTTTTGCTTTCCGGAATTAGTTTCTTCTGCCAGTTAATCCTGAAAACTCAAAATACAAAATATATTTACGGGATTAAGTGTTAATAGTTGTTGAATTTTTGTTAAAGTTATAAAATAAAATGTAAATAATAATTTATGGTGGCAAATGGCTGAATCTGAATTCAAAGTAGAGGGCGAAGCTCCTCGGCTGTAAGATCAAACATCAACGAAAGCTCGTGATAATTGATTAAATTGGAATGACCACAGTTCAGTTGTCTTGGATGATGCCATATAGGGCTGTGCTTCAACACGGCCCCTCAATTGTGCCCTGAAAATGATCTACTCAAGAGGAAATCTGTGGATTGGATGCATGGTGCTAATGTTTTGGGCTGTAGTGCATTCAGAGCCAGTGGTTTCCAATCCCAACCCCAACGAGCAGATTCTGAATCGTCTTCTGAGCTTTATCGACAACCAAACGGATCCCTGTGAGAATTTCTACAAGTATGCCGGCGGGAACTACTGCAATTATTGGAATTTTCTGTCCGAGGTCGAGATAAAGGCCAGTGAACGGTTCAAGTCCATCTTCGAGACTCTTAGCGCTGGTACCTCGCTGGATGCGAGCAGTGTGGAGGCAAAGGTGCTAAACTTCTACCAAACGTGTCGTACGGCCACGAATGAGTCCCGCTCTTTAAAACACTACCTGGAGCTGGTGCCCCCCGGTGTGGGGATAGTCTGGGCGCATTTCAACAGTAGCCACCAATCTGGACATAGGTATCCGACCCTTTACCGGGTCAAGGAGCATCCATACCCGTTCGAATGGTTGCCCACCCTCGCCCGACTGCGCCGCTATGGTTTAAACAACGTCTTGTTTAATATGAATGTCACTCTGGATCCAAAGGACAGCAGCAAGTATGTGGTAATGATAGACAAACCAACTCTGAAAAAGAAACGCCAATGGGACACTGCGGATATTTTGAGAAAAGTGGGTATAACCAGCGAAGTGGAAATATGGGAGTCACATATACAGTACCTGGAAGAGGCACTAAGTAAGTTGGGGGCAGTGAAGGATGAGCCCATGAAAGAGCTTACTTTGGGCGAGCTGGAGGCCCAGACTGGCTGGCCATGGAGGCAGTACTTTGAGATTGTGTTCGGTCGCACCTTTTCCTCAGACTACGCGGTACAAATTTTTAATAAGGAATACTTTTTAGATCTTAAACGGCTACTGAAGCGCCGTCACTCTGAGATATTTGCCACCTACATAATGGCCCGGTTTGCGCACTTTCTGAAGGGAGCTAGAGCCAGCAACACGAATAATGAAGCTTTCGATTGTGTCCTGGATGTGCGTGGCCTCATGGACTTTGGCACCGCTTTCCTGTACGAGACCCACTACCTCGGCACACAGAAACTTGCTCAATACGAAACAGAGATGCAAACACTTTTTGATGAACTGCGAATACGGCTTTTGGCAAGGATCGAGGCCAACAACCTGAAGCTGAACCTGAGCCAGCGCACTCAGCTGAAGCAGATGGTGCAAGCGATGAAGCTCAACGTGGGCAACTTTCCCAAGAACCTGGATCACCGCAGTTTTGTCACCAACTTCTATAGGGATCTGCAACTAGAGCCTGGTCAGGACTTTGCAGCTGCCCATCTGAAGGCATTGGAGGTCCGCACTCTTCGTTTCCTGGAGCTCCTGGATAAGCCGGCGGTCAAGGGGAATGCATATTACTTTCTGGACGATGGTCGTCCGATAGTCAGTGCTGAACCTTGGTTCGTTAACAGAGAAAACACCGTTGTCCTGCCACTCGATATCCTGAATGAACCGTTCTACATTCCCGAGAGCCACGACGTGTTTAAGGTAAGCCTACTGGGATTCATGATCGGCCGGCAGATGGCGAGATCCCTCCATCCCGAGGCCCTGATCTATGATGGTGATGGAAATCCAAGCGACCAGTTTCTGCACCTTGATACGAATCATAACTACCAATGGGCTTTGATTATGATCACCAAATTTTCGGATGACTACAAGGACCAGCAAGTGGTTGATGTAACAGCTTTGAAGCTGACGCACGACGTGTACTTCGGTGCAGGTACGAAGTACAGCCAGGAACAGCCGAGATTCACCAATATTTCGCTCCAGCGTTTATTTTTCCTGAATTTGGCCCAGAATCTGATTAGCCATGAGGACTTCACGGACTTTAATGGCCGCCAAACGGACGAGCTGCGTCTAAATCAAGCTCTGTCGAGCTTGTATCCCTTTGGAGAGGCCTTCAACTGTTCTATAGGTGAAGCGATGCATTGTTCGTGTGGTCCAAACATTGAATGTAATGCCTGGTAATCCATTTTTAATAATTAAAAGACAAAAGTTTTATAAAAAACCTTTTTTTACTCAAATATAAATTATTAATTGCAAGCATAACAAATATTTCAATATTTTCTGTCTCTTTCTTGTCAGTATTAGCAATATTTATTTTCAGTTCACTTTATTTTTCGTCAAAAAATTTTTCGAAAAATCAGAAAAGCTGCCGGCCAACTGTTGATAGCTAATAGTGCGGCCGTTTAGCCCACATTTTCGCACCCGATCCGCTGGCAAGTTATTGCCTGGGCCTGGCCACACTCTTCTAGAATCACGTTCTCTGAATGGAAAAACGAAAGCTGACTAAATTTCGTAATATTTTGAGTTTGCTGAACAAAATTATCCTTTAATCGAAACACGCAGACAGCGTACTTCAAATCAGCGCCGAGTCGAGCAGTGAGTGAGCGGGAACAGCAACCATGTCGTGGCTATTGGGCAGGAATCGTCAGCAGCCGCAGCAGGAGCCGGCGGCTGGGCTGGACGGAGGAGGTGCTGATTTGGAGGGCAGGACGGCCGGCGAGAAGTCCGGAGACGCACAGCTGAGCCGGGCGGAGCGCAAGGCAATGGAGGCGTACCGCTTTGACTCCTCAGCGCTGGAGCGGGCTGCGGATGCCGCCAAGACTCTCGAGCGTTCAAGTAAGCGGAAATTTCGTCAGCCAATTGCATAACCGACATGCGCCATGCTATCGCGGTATGCCTTTGCGTGTGCGTGCGCCTGTGTCTGGGAGTGTGAGTCCGACTAGATGTGTGAGTGTGGGGTAATCTATGTTAATTTCGTGCAGAACACGCCCGGGAGGCCCTGGAGCTTTCCAAGATGCAGGAGGCCACCCGGCAGTCTGAATATAACACCAAGGTCAAGGAGTACGAGGCGCATATTGAGCAGGCCAAGGTCGAGCAGAAGCGTATCGACCACGAGGAGCGCCGCAAGACGCTCATCGAGGAGACGAAGCAGCAGCAGCAACGCGCCCAGTACCAGGACCAGCTCTCCCGCCAGCGCTACGAGGACCAGCTCAAGCAGCAGCAACGCGTGCAGGAGGATAACCTGCGCAAGCAGGAGGAGAGCGTGCAGCGTCAGGAAGCTATGCGCCGGCAAACCATCGAGCATGAAATCGAGATGAAGGAAAAGAACCGGCTCAAGCTCCTGGAGCACGAGCTGCGTGCCAAGGCCCGAGTGGATCGCGAGAATCGGGACATCAACCTGGAGAAGATCCGAACCAAAGCGCAGGAGCACCGGACCACCGTGCTGGAGGGCATCAAGTGGGTTTTTATATTTTGATTTGGTTTGAGCGCCTTACTTATTTTTTCCTATCTGATCCTCAGAACTGCCGGCTCTGTGATTGGCGCAGGCGCCGAGGCCATGCTTACCGATTGGGACAAGGTGCTGACTGCGGCCGGTGGTCTCTCGCTGCTGGCTCTGGGCGTGTACTCTGCCAAGGGAGCCACTGGAGTCGTTTCCCGGTATGTAGAGGCGCGCATTGGCAAGCCAACTTTGGTGGGAGAGACCTCGCGGTTCGCCTTCCTGGACGCCCTGAAGCACCCGCTCAACTACTTCAAGAGGTTACGCGCCAAGCCCGCCGATGCCCTGCAGGGCGTGGTACTGAATCCCAAGCTGGAGGAGCGGCTACGTGACATTGCCATTGCCACGAAGAACACGCGCATCAATCGTGGCATGTACAGGAACGTACTGATGCACGGCCCGCCCGGAACTGGCAAGACCATGTTCGCCAAGAAGCTGGCTGAGCACTCGGGCATGGACTTTGCCATCATGACTGGCGGTGATGTGGCGCCCATGGGCAAGGAGGGTGTAACGGCCATCCACAAGGTGTTCGACTGGTCGCACACCTCGCGCCGCGGCTTGCTGCTTTTCGTGGATGAGGCGGATGCTTTCCTGCGCAAGCGTTCCTCGGAGAAGATCTCGGAGGATCTGCGTGCTGCCCTCAACGCCTTCCTGTACCGCACCTCCGAGCAGAACCCCAAGTTCATGCTTGTGCTGGCTTCCAATACGCCCGAGCAGTTCGACTATGCTATCAACGATCGTCTGGATGAAATGGTGGAGTTCACCTTGCCGGGCCTGGAAGAACGCGAGCGCTTGCTGCGACTCTATTTCGATAAATATGTCCTGCAGCCGGCTTCTGCAGGTGCAAAGTGAGTTTAAATCATGGGTTTATATTCCAAGATATTTTTACTTACGTTTTTGTATCTTTCCTTAGGCGCTTTAATCTGGACACCTTTGACTATGGACAGACGTGTTCTAAGATGGCCGCTCTGTGCGAGGGTATGTCCGGTCGTGAAATCTCCAAGCTGGGCGTGTCCTGGCAGGCGGCAGTCTATGCCTCCGAGGATGGTCTGCTCACCGAGAAGATGGTACTGGATAGGTGTCACTCTGCCGCTCAACAGCACAAACAGAAGGTGGGTTTTGGCAACGACGTAGTTTCCGTCTCATTTTACAGCTTAAACCTATTTTATTTCCTGCAGATGGCCTGGCTTTCGGATCAGGAGCGCGCCGATCACAAATCCATTAGTGGTGCTGCCGCCCCGCCCCTTACTCTCACTGCCAACAAACTGTGAGGCTGTTTCGCTGAATGTGGAGTTTAGGTTTTGATGTAGATGCAGCAGTCCCATGTCTGTTCACTTCAAAACGTCTTAGTTGTTTAGTCACTTAACTTTAAGTTGGTAACGCACAGGGCTTTAGCTGAATATCGGACATAAGGCGGCGGCCGAGATCAACCTTGATGTGTGCATTTAGCAACCTGTACAGGATTCTATGACGGACTCCCGTGTTTGACTATAGATACAATTAAGTTTTACCCACTGAATGATTGTATTATAAGCTTACATTAACTGTCTCAATAGTGTGTACAATTAGAGGTGTATATTTTAATCCGCTGTTGTTGGTTGCATTTCGTATGTTAAAGCTTTGGACGCGTAGACATTTCAATTGGCCTTCGTCGCACCAGCACTGTGAGAGATTTATATTAAACTTCTCGCTGGCGCGGCCACTAATTTGACTACTTCCGCAGTGTTTTCCTATATATGTATGAGTATGAAGTAAATATATATAAAGATTACCTGTTTAAATTTTGGCTATGATTTATGGGAAAGAATATTTTGTCAGAAAAGGATCATAATCACTGTGCATGTTAAGGGTTTTAAAATATATAATGTAATATTTATTTTAAATGAAAATCTTTTTTTAAATTAAATAACTCTTTAATTTCTTTGTTTTAATACATTTTTCAAGTGTTTCTTTAGTTTGAAATGTTGTGCATTAAGGCAAACCATTTACAAATGTATATTATATAAATTGTAATTTATAAAATATTTTTAATGTTGATATAAAATTTTACTATTTAACCTTTAACTATCACTTTTAAATAGTTTAAAATAGATTAGAAAAACATTTTTAAAAAATCAGTACAACCGGTGTTCGGTGCAAGTGTGACCAGCTGCCGTGGAACAGAAAAACCGCATCTATATAAAAAATTAGCATTCTATTTTTAGGTGTCGATTGGGCACATTATAAAATAGAAAAATGGAAGGAAAATTGTGGAAAAAGTTGGAAAACTAAGAACTCGTTCAATAATTAAACGTTTTAAAAAGGCGAAGTGCAGATATGTTTCCCGGCGGAAACGGCAACGCCGATTTGGGCTACAACAAGCATGCTCATGTCCACGGCCACGGACACGGCCATAGCCACAATCAGTTCCTGGCACAGCCCCCGCCACCACCCCCTCACTTTTCACTACCCGCTGGCGGCGGCCCGGGCATTGTGAACCCTCTGATGGCCACCAGCTTGCCGCTGGCCATGCAGGGCGGCGCAGGCATCGATTGGGCGCAGCTCGCCCAACAGTGGATCCACATGCGAGACGCTGGTCCGACAGCCGTTACAATGCCCGTTTCCACATGTCCGCCGCCGCCCGTCATTGGTAATGTGAGCGATTACCACCAACAGATAGCCATGCCGCTGCCTAGTGTAGCGCGGACCGGATATTCCATCCTGGAGGAGCACGGTGAGGCGGACATGGACATGGATGATGACAACGAGCGAGGACACGGCGGGGAAACGCCTCCGCCGCCGGCCCCTATGGTTACGCAATCCCAGTGGCTGACAGTCAATGAGACACCTGCCGTGTCCGTGCCGGCGTCCAGCGGAGCGGGTGAGTGATCTTACAATAGACTGAGGATCAACGCCATTAACTGATCGCAATACATTTCCCTAACAGCTGCCACGCTGGGCAAACAGCAATGGAGCAATTGGCACACGCAGCCCGGAAAGACTCCCAGCACAAGCAACCCCACCGCCCATATTCCCTCGCTGCTCAAACTGAACGTCAGCAATCCCAATGAGCCGCATCAACAGCTGCAACTGCAGCCATCCCAACTGGCAGCGCAGCCACACCAGCTCGCAACGCATCAGCAACATCACCAGCAATCGCAACAGCAACATCCGCAACATCCACAGCATCAGCAGCACTTTGAAAGCGGAAGCGGCGGCGGTGCCAGCAGCGAGATCGATGCCAACAAACGAAAAATGTTGCCAGCTTGGATAAGGTGAGGCCAGAGGAAATGTAGACATTATATTAATGCAGAGCTTATTACATGAACTTTTATTTCTAATTCGTTGCAGAGAGGGCTTGGAGAAAATGGAGCGTGAAAAACAGAGGCAGCTGGAGCGCCAGCAGTCCTCCTCCCATGTGCCATCAGACACGGCTGATGCTGAGATCGATGCCCACGTTAAGCAAGTATCAAGCAAAACACTAACAACACCTGTTAATCTATTGAACATCTCGAACGTGGTAAGTATGGGTATGGTGGCTAGGGCTTGCAGGGTTAACTGACTCTCAATACGGACCGAAAAGTGCTGAAAACATGGCGCACATATCACACCAATTGGTTGCTCACTCCTCACCAGAACGAGACTGAACTAAACAGAAATTTAATGAGCAAACATAAACCCAAACTGAAACCGAGACCGACCGAAGTGTAGCGAAAGGGAGTTGTGGAGACTTTCAATTAAACATGCCCTTGAAATTCAGGCCAGCGACAGCGAAGATTCAATTGGCTTGCCCGCTGGGGTGGCGCTTGGCGGAGAACTGAAGGAGCAGCAAATAGGTAATGAATTGTTGAGTAAGACAGCCGATGGCAGCAGCAGCAGCAGCGACGAGGTCGAGCAGAACGAAGCCGGAAGCCGGGCGGCAAAGGAGAAGGCAGTGGCAACTGCGGCTAAAGCAGACGATGATGTCAATGGTAAAAACTACGAAGAAAGACTGGCGGATCTGGTAGGCATCAATCACCATTTGACCCGGATGTGTTTTGCCCTCAGCCAGGTGATGAAATCGAGTGGAGCCTATATGCAAATAACTCTTCTCTGGATTTTCATTCCCTGGCCAGCCGGCGACACATCCAAACCCAAGACCCCCTTCTGTACAGTTCGAAATCAATCTATGAATACCCAATACCCATCTGTAGATGCTTGTGGTGCGTCGCACACTAACCGAAATCCTGCTGGAAACCACAAACGAAGAGATAGCGGCCATTGCTGGCGAGACTCTAAAAGCGCACCGCGCCAAAGGTACATTATTTGCAATACACTTAAGTTCACCCAATACCGATCTCTTCCAGCGCTCGCGCGTGTTGATTATGTGTGTGTGTAAGTAGCTTATATTGAACATATCCATTGATCCAAGATTGGATGACCCAGAAAAAACGAATGCGATTACGAATACGAATACGAATATCGGCGAGCGCGCGTTAACACCTCTTTTTAATAATCCTTTGTCTCTGCTAATTCTGAATTCTAATTATGAACACAAACCAATATGAAATCACTTTGCTGAATCTTATAATCGTAATATATAATATATACCTATATATATATGTATGTACTATGTGTAAATCAAAAGCGTCATCAGCCCAAGTGATTCGCAAAAGCGCCTTATCCTCCATAACCGGCAACTTGGGTAAGTAATCAAAATCCATAGACTGTAAGTTTCCTTTGCACTCTTTTGTTTTTTTTTTTGTTTGTTTGCTGTTTAGAGGTAGTCTGAGTTATGCTTGAACCCCCATTTATCCCCCTCTGTCTCTTTGTACCCCCTACCCCTCTCTTATGACAACGAATTGGATATAAGCCCTTTCCTACCTTCGAATAACTTCGAGCCAAGCCCAAACAATCACGCCCTTTGGTTTAGTTTCTTCTCTCATCCGAATGGCCAATGGCTTCGCCTCTATTCCTTCCCTGTTTCCGTAACGGCCTCTAATAAAATCGATGAAAAATATAACTAAAACTGCGCCCAATCTCTGCATACATCGATGTCTGGTTAGCCACAATTAGCACTTCCCTGATTTGAATTATAGGTTTAGCTGCCTATGGCGATTCTTCCAGCGAAAGCGAAGAGGATGAGGACGATGAGGATGGCGAACGCCAGGCAGATGCTGGCAAGGATGTCGATAAAAGCGTACACCTAAGCGCGGAAGAGTTGAAGGTTTGTTGATCATTGTAAATCAATAGTAAATTGTAGAACTTTCTAACGATCTCATATTTTCTTTAAGGCTCGCATAAGGCGCAGCAAACGATCCTTTGAGAGAGTCATTGACGATATCGAGGATCGCGTGGCCAAGCAGGAGCAACGCGATGAGCAGACCCTGCAACGGCATCGAAAGCGCGAGCTGGAGCGCAGCGATAATGCCAGCCAGCAGCGTCGCCCGCTGACCAATCCCGAATCGTTCGGGGAGACGGCCAGCCGCCCAACACACGAGAAGCTGCAGCAATACAATGGTTTGTGGAAATTATATACTCTGTTTCTGTCAAGGCCACCCCACTAATTATCATTATCCTAAGCAGGCAAACGTCCCAGTCGCAAGGAGCGCACGACTCGCTTCAGCGATAACAAGGACGGCAAACAGCAGTCCCAGAGCTACGTCCAACAGGTGGTGGCTGCCGCCGCTGTTGCTCCGTTGCCCAGTGTGAGCTCTAGTTCGGGCCCGCCCAAGATGAAGCCCGTGCCCAATCCGGCCACCAATCTGCTGCAGATGCCGGAATCGGTGGCCACCATGCTGAGTGCGGCGGACAAGGCCCTGAACAAGGTCAACAAATCGTCGCGCAAGTCTAAAAGCAAGCGACGCCACTCGTCCACATCGTCCTCCACCAGCAGCAGTGGAGACAGCAGCAGTTCTAGCAGCGAAAGCGATAACAGCAGCAGCTCCAGCAGCGACAGCGACTCTAAGACATCCAGCAGTCGGAGCAAGCGTAGCACTCGTCACGGGCACCGCAGCCATGGCAGCGGCAGTCGCAGTAAATACAACCGTCGTGATAGCCATAGAGAAAGGGAACGAGAACGAGAACGGTACCGCGATCGGGATCGACGCCACGACCGCCATCACTATAGTGGAGGCAGCAGTAGTGGTCACCGCCAGGGGCAGCGGCGACACCGGGGGTCAAGCCACTCCGCAGAGGACGATGGCGGCAGCAACAGCTACCACCGCTCCTCTCGACAGAGTAGTAGCCGCGGCAATGATCATGGCAGCAGCACCCGTAGTCGCCAGCGACACCGCACGAGATCACGATCCAAATCGCGCAGCACTCACCAATCCAGCTCCAACGCGTACACCTCCTCTTCTTCCGCGTCGCATTCGCGCAAGCGCCACTAAGATAATGACAACAGCTAATTGTTAAATTATACCTATACATATTATTCTCTCTTTTTCTTTTGTATAAGTTGCTTTCATTAAACAGTTTTAACCCCAACTTTTAATTAATAAAACTAGTACATAAAGAAAATTATGGAATGTGTTTTTAGTTTTTTATTTGCATTAAAAAAATTTAAAATTTAATATTTTTTCAACGTTTAACTAATATATTCGCATTACTAATGAGGGAAGAGATAAGTTATGCATTTATAACTTGAATTGTTTTTGGTCTTAATCTAGATTCTTAATGAATACTTTAATACAAGGCTGGGTGCTAAAACTAAAGGTAGATATGACCAGTAACAAAAATTAATTCATCAGAAAAGCTTATCCTTCAATAACAGCTTTAATTTATATTTAATAAATGCGCTTATTTCAGAGGTAATTACCAATGAAAGTGGAAGTAAAAATAAATAAAAATTATTTAACTAAATGCAATGCTCTACGTTTCTCTAATAAGATTTTGCCTATTAGTTTTTAAGCCTATTCTGCTTCTGCCCGAAGGGATCGCCGTAGTCCACCTTTCCCAGCTCGTAATGGCCCATGTTATTGCGATGGACGGTCAGCAGGGCACCGCTCTTGAAATTCATCTCGCAGACACCGCATTTGTAAGAAAGAATTGGTGGCGACTTCTTCTGATATGTAACCTCCAGTGGCTGTTGAATTTGATCCTCGGGGGCCCTCTGCAGGCGCATCCGTTCAATGTCCTCTGTGCGTCGCTTATTCACCCGAGCATTTACATACGGATCGTCCGGGATGGAGTCTTCAGTCTCATTGTGCCTAACTTCATGATGGCCCATCTGGTTGCGGTGAATAGTCAGCAGGGAGCCGCACACAAAGCTATCACCGCACACCCCGCAGTGGTAGGGCCGCTCGCCAGTGTGGCGTCGCAAATGGATCTTGAGATCGTTGGATTGCACGAAGCTCTTATTGCACTTGTCACAGACATATGGCCGCTGGCCCGTATGCAGGCGCATGTGACGCGCCAGTTTGTTCTGCGAAATGAACTTCTTCGAGCAGATCTTACACTGGCTGGGCCGCTCGCCTGTGTGCTGTCTCATGTGCAGGGTCAGATCCTGGCTGCGAGGGTAGGCCTTCTCGCACTGGGTGCATTTGTACGGATTGTCGCCGGTGTGCCGGCGGATGTGGATGGTGAGACTGGACGCAGGGAAGCTAAGGCCGCAATAAGGACAGTCTCTACGCTTGGCAACACGTTTGCGGGGCGAGTTGTCTTGCGTCTCGTGTCCATCAACCAGCGTTGCGTGGGGGTGGAAAGCCAGCATGTGCCGTCGGAGGGTGTCCTGGCGCTTGAATGCACGCGGACAGTGCTCGCAGGTCAGTAGGCCGGTGCCGCTGCTTTCGTTGGCCAACTCCTGGGCAGCCATGTCCGCCGTCTTTCTGTGAGCCAGGTCAAAGTGCCGTTGGAGGGATGCGCTCTTGGCAAAGACTCGTGGACAGATTGCACACTTGTACGTGAAGTTATTTGATTGGTTCAGACGGCTGCCTACCCGGGAAGAGCCAGCTTGCGGGACAGTGATCTCATGTTCATTTGGCGGCACTCCTAAATGACAATCATCAGCGACGTTCTCGTCCTTCTTAATGGTTACTTTCGTTTCAGAGTCTGCATCATCAACGGCAGATATATATTCATCTTCCACATCCGATTTTGGAGCCTCCTCTACCTTTTCCAGGATTGCCGGCTGTTCCTCGTAGCCAGAAGGCAAGAAGTCATCCATATCAATAACTTCCTCCTGGTCAATCAGCTCCAGCACCTCCACATCGCCTTCGTCCGGTTTGGTAGCTGCAGCTGATTCCGCCTGTTGCAGACACAGACTCTGCAGTTTCTTCTCGGAGTTTTCCACTTCCATGATAAACTCGTAGGCACTGATTAGGCGCTGGGCACAGGCTTGACAGATCTGGACTGGAAGATTCGGGTCCCCTGCAATCTTCACTTTGGAAACAAACTCCAAAAGCTGCCATAGCTCCAGGTTCAGCTCGTTGTACTCGATTTCGTCGTAGAGGCACAGACTTGTGTTGGCCTCATCCAACTCCAGGCAGACGCGACAGGTCTTAATATTAAGGTTATCGGTGGCGTCCATAATTTCGCATTTCTGGGAGTTTATAAATAAAAACAAAAACGAAAGCTGAGATTTCTGCAAACAGCTGATTGGCAGTGTGAACGTTCCAATGAAAATTGAAATTAAAATGTAAAATACCATAATATACCATTTTAGTTTGAAGAAATACTCTTGATTCCGGGCTTGCAGCGCCAACAATTCAACAACAAATTCAAACAAACGGCATTTTATTTTCACAGGATCGGAGTCGTCCCAAAAAATCGATGACATCGATGTTTCTCCACCTCTAGGATCGACCGAGATCGTGAAGGCTTTGCACACAATAGCAAATTTTATTCTTGTTATTTTACCAAATTGTGTTTCGTTTGCTGTTTATTGTGCTTGTCGCCATGTCCCAGCAGCCCAACACTGTGTTGCGCCCCAAAGAAAATGCCCTGGCACAGAAGCCGGAAGCGGCGGGCGCCGTCCTAAGCATGCAGAAAAAGAACTTGCTTCTGCAAAAAAAGGTGAGTTAGAGCCAAAGGTGAAGCGATTCTTTTAAAATGTTTGAATTCAGCCCACAGGAGAGAATTCAGCACCAACCAGCAAGCCCGTTCTGGGGGCTCAAGGTCTAGGAAACAGAAATGCGACGGCGACAACGGGTGGCATGCCTCCTCCTACTAAAGCAGGCCCAGGATCCTCTTATTCGGCAGCCTCTACAGCTGCACCAAAACTTCAGAAACCACTGGTGCCCACTGCGGCTCCATTGCAGAAGGCAGCTTCGGAGTTTGTGGCTCCCGCTCCAGTGGGGCCCATTAAGAAGACAGATGCTGCCCCAGCCCATAAACCAAGTGCTGGCACAGGAGCTTCTTCCAGCAGTACTAACAAAGAGAAAGGAAAGACTGGTGGGTACATAGCCTATTTCCATAGAATAAAACCAAATTTAATTGAAGACTTCTGCAGAAAACCAGCCTCAGAAGCCTAAAAAGACGTGGGAGCTGAATAACTTCGATATTGGCCGCCAACTGGGACGCGGAAAGTTCGGAAACGTGTATCTGGCACGTGAAAAGGAGTCCCAATTTGTGGTGGCCCTAAAAGTGCTGTTCAAGCGCCAGATCGGCGAGTCCAATGTGGAGCACCAAGTGCGTCGAGAGATAGAGATCCAATCGCATCTGCGGCACCCACATATCCTTCGCCTGTACGCCTACTTCCACGACGATGTGCGCATCTACTTAATCCTGGAGTACGCGCCCCAGGGAACTCTGTTTAACGCTCTTCAAGCGCAGCCGCTAAAGCGCTTCGATGAACACCAATCGGCCATATACATACAGGCTCTATGCTCGGCGCTGCTTTACCTGCATGAGCGGGACATCATCCACCGCGACATCAAGCCGGAGAACTTGTTGCTAGGCCACAAGGGCGTCCTGAAGATTGCCGACTTTGGGTGGTCAGTGCACGAGCCCAACTCAATGCGGATGACGCTGTGCGGCACCGTAGATTATCTGCCGCCTGAGATGGTTCAGGGCAAGCCGCACACCAAAAACGTCGATCTCTGGAGTCTGGGCGTGCTCTGCTTCGAGCTGTTAGTAGGCCACGCCCCCTTCTATTCGAAGAACTACGACGAGACGTACAAGAAGATTCTCAAGGTGGACTACAAGCTGCCCGAGCACATCTCTAAGGCTGCTGGCCACCTGATTTCCAAGCTGCTTGTACTTAATCCGCAGCACCGTTTGCCGCTGGACCAGGTGATAGTGCACCCGTGGATCCTGGCGCACACACAGTGATGGGATGGGAATGTCGATATCATCATCATCATCATCGTTTTGCGTTACCTTCAGTTATTTCCTTTTTAGTTTTGAGTTTATATTTTTAGTTCTCGCCACTTATAATGGCAAATTTAAATTTTCATTTAATCGTATCGAGAAATTAACGTTTATGTATTTAGTTTATTATTATTATTATCAATACCAATAAAGTTCTGCGTGTGTTTCGAATGCTAGGCGAGTGTTTAAGTGTGTACAATCTCCTGGCTTACATGACTACCTAATCTAGCGAAATGAGTCGAGTTGAGTTGGCATCCGAAAGCGGCGACAAAAACACAGGCAACATTGCCCAAAATGCAGTGCAGCGAGTTATTTTTATCACAGAAAACCAAGTACAAACAAAGATTGTACGGGGATGGAGGAAACAGCAACCGCAAGGTTGTTCCTTGAGATGCGCGAAATTCGTGATGAAGAGGGGATCAGCAAAACAAAAATGTATACAAAGGAGAAAGGATCTGAACCGAAAAGCCTTAGTAATATGTGGATTTTTGTTCATTCTATGAACTGCCTCTCTGTCTCCGGTTAATTTTCGAATTACGTTATAAAAAAGATCGTAAATCATAAAGCCGGTCATGAACTTTACTTATAAACTAATTAGATCGTGCCCACACCCATATATGTAGACCTGATTGTATAATCTCCCATTATAATACATATTCAATTAAGTTTCTAATTCAGATCCATGAATTCTATGCTTGTGTGAGCACGTTTTTAGCCTAAGAGGGATGGGATTGGTTTTCTATTCCTTTGCACACTTGCCGGTAGATGTTAAACGAAAACAATTCTTCTTCTTAATGTCTAATAGCCTCGCCTCCCTTCTTGCGGGCCATATTGGAGTAGTCATCCTCTGCAAGTTCATCCAAAGGTTAAATTGAAGTCTCTAAATCATTACTTGTAGCTCACCATCCTGATCCTCATCAAGGCCATCTTCCAGATGAATGCCACCTTCGGCGAACTCCTTGCCTTGATCGGCTACAATTTCGTTGTTCAGATTGTCCGTGTCGAGCAGATGCTGCGGCTGCTTGACGGCCACATCGCCAACATCGTCATCGTCTTCGCCCTCGCCACCGCCGCCAGCGCCAACTGCCTCAGCCATATGCTTAGCCGGCTCATCGGGCAAGGGCCCGGGACCCGGTGCTGGCAAGTCGCCATCGAAGAAGTTTTGGCCTCCGGCTGCAGGTAAATTAAAGCTGGGCTCGTTCAAGGCATCCTTGACTTCGTGGGCGCCCGAGTCCTCGCTAGGCTTGGGCGCAACACCTAGATTCTTGGTGTTTTCCAGTTCATTCACGGCATTTGCATAGCGATTGTTGTTCTCGTTCTTCGGCAGCTCCTCCGCTGCGGTATCCACATCGACAGCATCGCCCTTGGCATCCAATTTGTTGTCCTCGAAGTTTTCCGGAATAGGGGCTACGTTTTCGGGCAGCTTCCGCTCCGTCTTAGCCGGTGGCTTGGCAAGTGGTGGCAAGCCGCTGCTGCTCACCTTGGGGGCCACGGAAGCATTAGGAGCATCGCCGGCGCTCTTGACGGCCAGTTCGCCAGCCGATGACTGAGTGCTGCTCTTGCGGGGAGCGCTCAGCGGGGAAATGGGACCGCCGGATAGCTGCGGCTCCTCCTGTTGCTGCTTCCCAGGTACAATCTGAAAGTTTTCAACAGAGTTTATTATCAAGCTGTGGTTGTTGCGAACGGCAAAGGTGAGCAGTGGCTCTTGCTCCGGCCGTTGCGCCTTATCCTTGGCCCCGCCACCATTGCTCTTAATCGTGGTGTTAGTAGTTGCGTTAGTTTGGTTTTGGTTTGGGTTAGTTGCTAGATTTACCCCGCCGCCGATCCTGTAGACGCCTTCACTCACTTGCACTTGGGCGTCGAAGGACTTCTCGTTGCGAGGCTTTTCGATGCTGTGAGCCTGCTGGGCGGGACTGGAGTTCCTTGTTGTGGGCGTAAAATCCGCAGGCTTGTTAAGCTGCTGCTGGTGGCCGTGGGCCGGAGCCTCTGCTGGCTGCACCTTGGGCACATATTGGCAGTTGGCCTTGAAGTCTGAGATGGTGGCCTCCAAGGCGTGTATCTTGTGCTCTGAGTCCCGATGTAGCTTTTCTAGCTTATCCTAAATTATGAAAATAAAGAGTTTTAACTTTAGGATAAAAACATTTACAAAGCTCACCTTCCAGCCCGACACCTCCTGCTCCTTGCCAGCCTTGTCTTTGTGCACATCGGCCAGCAGCTTTTGCAGCTTCTGGTCAAAGGCGTTGGTGTCCTCGATGTGCTTCTTCTTGCTCTTAAGGCACTCCGCCTCCAGGTCGGAGTACTTGCCCTCCAGCAGCTTGTACTTCTCTAGTTGTGCGTCGAACTTCTCCTGCAGGGCACGCTCTATCTCCTGCTGCTTCTGCACGGCCTCCGCCAGCTGGCCCTCGTACTTCTCCTGCAGGCTCATCTTCTCGGTGCGCAGCAAACTCATCCGCTTCTCCGCAGTCACTTTTTCGGCGGTGAGCGCTGCAAATACCACCGGAAATGAAATGTATGCTTTATCTAAGAACAGAATGGGACTTACATTGCATTTGGACATTTAGACCTTCCTGGAAGGCGCGGCTCTCGTCCAATTGGTGCTGGGACATTTGATAGATAACTATCATCATGATGAGCACGATGAACATGCTCATCAGAATGCAGATGCGGACGCGTCCGGAACGCGCAAAACGAGCCGAGCTCATGTTTGCACCGTTTTAGTTAGTAAATCGCTGTTTACAACTTTTCTTTTTGTTGAGGAATGTAATTATAGAGCAGAAAAGTTCTAGTGCTGCAAAATTCTTTTGTTGTGCTCCGCGGCGCTAGTGTTGTACAGCGCCGACTGTAGACGGGCGCCACCGATTTGCCAGTCTATCGGGATTTCAAATGATTTTTTAAAGTTATTTGGGTCTCTGTCAGAAATTTGTATTACGAAAAGAAAGACCTGCGTTGTTCGAAAACAAATTTGAGGAAATAAAGCTCTTAAAAAGTCTCAGTTTAAAAAAAATATCTTTTAATAAATTTGATAGAAAATTTAGATTTTTTTTTGTGGGGCCACCGTTGACGGTATTTTGCTTCGGGGTATTTTGAATCGCCACGGTCACTCCGGAGAGCAACGACGGCGAGCGACGCGCGAAGAGAATATCAATAAATAGGTTTAATTTAGTCAAATAGCTAACGAATATTAGTTGTTTCCCCGCAGCAACTATTAAGTTTAAAGTAAACAAGTCAATTACCGAGCGGCGCACCAAATAATCAGTTCTTGAAATGTGAGTTGAACCGCGGATGGTGCATGGCAAAGAGACGCGAGGGGGCGTGAAGGAGGAATTTATTTAAACATTTAAATGGCCCGAGAGAGGCACACATGCAAACGTGTGCGTATCAGAAGAGTGCGGCAATCAATTCAATTTAATAAAGGTGCTCGAGAATTGTGATAAACACGACAAATTACGTAAAGTTTCGCACAAGTGGTTGCTGTTACTGCTGCTCCAGTGCCCCAAAGCCGAGAGTGTTGTGTCCCCAATAACAGTTATCACAAATCGAAGCGTGTATCACCTGTCCGAGAGGTAACACGCGGCGGTACTGTAAAATCGCAATAAACCGTCGCTGTCGAGCCCCTCGACCCGAATCCGCCGTTTCGGGCAATAATCAATAACTTGCTTCGACACGGCAACAACACCGCGCCGTCTTTACCTTTGAAGCCGCAATCTTAAAAGGTTTAGCTAGTATATACTCCTTTTATCGCCCAGAAAGTTTATAACTTGTGTGTGGCCAACTTCCTTCATCAAGGTGATATCTTCGGAATTAAATTAGACCCGAAAAAGTGGAAAGATAAAGAATAAAGTCGGTCTTATCTGCTACGCAGTGCTCGAAAAACCCGTTATTCGGCCTTGCTAGTTGAGCGGTTTTAAGGTAGCACTACACTTGTTCTTCATGATTAAAACATATATTTGATATCTGGATTATAATTGGAAGTAATTTTTGATATATCTGATAATCAAGTTTTGTGGTAACTAAAGTTCTATTAACACAATTTGATATAAAACATACGTTGGCTCCTTTTAATGATCCCTAGGAGACCCAGAAAATATCCTCAAACACAAGTTTTATTCTCAATACAACAAAACAATAGGTACTCTTTTCTTAGTAATATCAGCTCCCGAATAAAACAAAACAAACATGGTTTATATTTGAATGTCATTTACAGATTTTTAGATTTTTAACTAAAATATATTATATGTATTTCCTATAGAACATTGCACAAAGTGTAATACTACCTTAAACACTCCGAAAATATGTCCAACTGTTTCGTTTTTAGCACTCTAGTGTAATTGTGCTAACGAAGCATTTGTTTAATATTTGTTCACGAATGCAGGCTAATGGCACCCCATTGATATGCTGCTAATCTCCGTGGGGCCCGAGGCTGGGCATGTCAATAAACTTTGGCCCGCGCCTCGTCCCGAGCTTATCGCCAGCGTTATAATAATTACATTATTTATTCAGCCCTATCAGTCGGTTAATGTACACATAATTATTTATTGTTTAATAGGGGGTAACTTAAAAACAGTAGTGCTTATTTATGGATATTTTTAAATTTTAAACTAACCGGTTTGCACCAATTCTACGCACACACATCCGAACAAATATCTTTAACGAGTGTATCTGTGTATATACATATTTCGCAGAATGTCGAGCAACGCGATCCACAAACAGCCGCTAGAGCAGCCACAGCAACAGCAATTCGCGTAAGTTATCAATAAACATATTAATTAGTCTGATAAATGTAATTACGAAATTAAACAATACATATTTGTTTTGAGCATTTTATCTATGGAAGGTTGAGCAGAAAAACTATACTAGTTATCAAGTTTCGGTTTAGTATTACATATTTTAGGCATTAAAAAGTTTATAATTTGTAACCGGTTATGTTAGAAATATTTAATACAATGTTTAAATGTTTAGAACTTTCAATACAGTTCATATTAGCTAAAGGTTTTCACTTCCTAATTATAGCATATTAAATTATGTTATTCTTAATATATACTGATAATAAATTTAAACGTTAATGCAACAGGCTTATTAAAATTAATATTATCTTTACTGCCTTAAAATATTGCATGACAAACATTGCATCTTGGGATGTGTTCTGATAACCATCATTAGTTAAGTCTTATCACTCATCAGGGTTAGTGAACTTTTGGAGTTTGAAAGTCTAATTTCTCACATTTTGAGGGCATACTGTATTTGTTTTTTCATCATCACTTGTCACATGAACAGACATTTAAATACATTTTGTTTTGAACTGAGGGCCTCAGCCAGCCAACAGACAATTTGGCACTGCTTTCCTTACCCGTTCCCTCCATTGAGCGACCTCCTCCATTCTCAATTCAATAAATTTAGGACACAACCACAGACAAGGATATAGCGATACTATGACATAATATGATTGCATTTTGCACTTTGTTTTCGCTTCTCTCTCGCAGATATATTTTGACAATTGTAAAACAAAAATAGACCCAACCTAAGTCTAGATATATTCGATCCTATATACACTGACTGCGATGTTGATGTTGGCAGACATCCCAAAATATTTCTTGCTTATTAATCGCCGGCAACCCATTTGACCTTTCCGCCGATCTTCTTTGGCTGATAGTCCAATTATCGCAAAACCTTTAGAGCCATGAAGTGGGCCAAGTTCAGAGCCAATCCGGGCGGGCATTGTTTACATTTTGTTGTTATTGCTGCCACTTCACATGCACAGCGAATGCAAAAGTTAACGCAGGGCAAATATTTGTCAATTAGCCAAGCGCAAATTACAAAACCGACTACTTTATGCTCTTCTAAGACTTTAGCTGACTTCCTAGAAGAAATATGTAAATATTTATGAAAATTATACTTAATTCGGAATTATCTAACAAGTTTTTAAACTTTATACTTTCGTAAATATTGAAGGTATGCTTTTTATAAATGGTTTTAATCTTTATCTCATAATGTGAAGTATTTTTTAAAGGATTTTAAACTATATTGAAACCCAAGAACGAGTTTTCTGCGATCAAATCTAGTACAAATACAATAATCTGTTAAAAAAATGTAAACCAAAAAATGATTAACTTAAATATATGTATAAATTTATTAACTATATTCAAGAATTCTGTTAAAAATCTATATATTTCATATATTATTTGTGTGTTTTCAGACTGCTGCCCAAGATCATTAACGGTGGCATAGCAGGAATCATTGGTGTAACATGTGTTTTTCCCCTGGATTTGGTAAAGACGAGGTTGCAGAACCAGCAAGTCGGACCCAATGGCGAACGCATGTACAAAAGCATGTAAGTAGTAAGGATTCCTCTTCTTGTTTCCAGAGAATGTTAAATTATAAAATATAACACAAATATATCTAATATTCTTCAATTCCAAATGCAGGTTCGATTGCTTCCGCAAGACGTACGCTGCGGAAGGATACTTTGGCATGTACCGCGGCTCTGGTGTGAACATCCTGCTGATCACCCCTGAGAAGGCCATTAAGTTGACCGCCAACGACTACTTCCGTCACAAACTGACCACCAAGGATGGTAAGCTGCCCTTGACGAGTCAAATGGTTGCCGGCGGTTTGGCCGGTGCATTCCAAATCATTGTCACCACGCCCATGGAACTGCTCAAGATCCAGATGCAGGACGCTGGCCGAGTGGCGGCGGCGGCCAAACTTGCTGGAAAGACAGTGGAGAAGGTGTCGGCCACGCAGCTGGCGACGCAACTGTTGAAGGAGAAGGGCATCTTTGGGCTGTATAAGGGAATCGGAGCCACAGGATTGCGGGATGTCACCTTCTCTGTTATTTATTTCCCGCTGTTCGCTACACTCAACGATCTGGGACCACGGCGCAATGATGGCTCTGGCGAGGCGGTATTCTGGTAAGATTTACTCTCTTCTTTCGTTTAATGTTTATATTAACTTTTATTATGTGCTTTCTGCAGGTGCTCCTTCCTGGCAGGCTTGGCTGCGGGTTCCACCGCTGCATTGGCGGTGAATCCCTTCGATGTAGTCAAGACTCGCTTGCAGGCGATTAAAAAGGCCGATGGTGAGAAGGAGTTCAAGGGCATATCCGATTGCATCACGTGAGTGCATATATTTGTTTCCCCTGCTGTCTCGACTAATCACTGTTCAATCTGCAGGAAGACGTTGAAGCATGAGGGTCCCACAGCCTTCTTCAAGGGCGGTTTGTGCCGAATGATTGTGATTGCTCCCCTGTTTGGTATTGCCCAGACTGTGTACTATTTGGGAGTGGCCGAGGGCCTGCTGGGTGTGCAAAAGAAGTAGAGGAAAAATAGCGGATTGATAAGACAGAAGCATTTTAAGTCTACTTTCTAAATGTTGAATGTGTATATCGTGTTTAAATGTTGTTAAAGCTGTCCATGAATGTAATTGTAAAGTCATAAAGTCTGTAGTAAGCACACACTAGACAGTAAAGCTACCATATGCAGTTGTTAAAGTTCCTCCCAGTCCCATTAATCCACTCAATATATATAAAAAACAGACCATGGCAGAAGACAACCAACTGATGCTCCCAATGACAATAAGGTGTTACAAAATCCATGCTTATATTACGTGTATACTTTGTTTAATAGTGTTATTTATAATTGTTGTTGTGTTTGGGCACTCTCTCTCTCTGTGTACTTCCCGGAGCGATCCGCAGCTAACCACGAACGTTTTGCCTCAAATTGTATTAATAATGCATTTTCCTTTGCTGCCAGGCGAAAAGTTTAACTTTTAGTAGCAACCAAGAACATGACTAAATCCAATGTATACTTTATTAAAAACGTCAGACATGAACAAACGAAATATATAAAACATATATAATAACATGTTATAAATATATAAATTACATAAATTGTTTTTTGGAGTTCGCCATGGGTCAAAATAATAAACAAAAATTTAAGTAAGTTACCTGAGCTGTTAAAGACCCATCCACAATCTGGACCCGTTACAGTATTTTGCCCAAGATCATCAATGGAGGTCTTGCCGGCATAGTCGGCGTCACCTGTGTCTATCCAGTGGATCTGGTCAAGACCCGGCTGCAGAACCAACCGATCGGCCCCAATGGCGAACGCATGTACTCTAGCATGTAAGTGAAGGGAAAAGTTTTCAGTATTATCCAGCGGATATTAATCTCTTCTTATCCCTCAGCGCCGATTGCTTCCGGAAGACAATTGCCAGCGAGGGCTTCTTCGGCATGTATCGGGGATCGACGGTCAACATTTTACTGATCACGCCCGAGAAGGCCATTAAACTGGCGGCCAACGACTACTTTCGCTACCAATTGGCCAGCGATGAGGGTGTCCTCTCGCTGCCAAAGGCAGGGCTAGCAGGTGGCTTGGCAGGTCTTTTCCAGATCGTGGTAACCACTCCCATGGAGCTGCTCAAGATCCAGATGCAGGACTCCGGTCGCGTGGCCGCAGAAGCACGTGCAGCCGGGCAAGAGGTAAAGAAAATTACAGCCCTGAGCCTGACCAAGAAAGTATTAAGGGAGCGTGGCTTTTTTGGGCTGTACAAGGGCGTGGGTGCTACCGGAGTCAGAGATATTACGTTCTCCGTGATCTACTTCCCACTAATGGCCATTATTAACAACCAAGGCCCCCGAAATCCAGATGGTTCCGGCGAAGCTATCTTCTATTGGTCCCTGTTGGCTGGATTTACGGCTGGATTGGTATCGGCCTTCTCTGTGACGCCGCTCGACGTTATAAAGACCCGCCTGCAGGCCTCAGGTACCAACAAATACGACGGCATCGTCGATTGTATCCGCAAGACGCTGAGCAACGAGGGTATACAGGCATTCTTCAAGGGCGGTCTGTGCCGGATCATGGTAATAGCCCCCTTATTTGGGATCGCCCAGATGTTCTACTTCCTGGGAGTGGGGGAGGCCATATTGGGTATCGAAAAAAAGAAAGCAGTGTAAGTTAAGCAACACTTTATGAAAGTACACATTTTTAGTAATGAAGACTTTTTGAATAACATATATGTGTGTATTTCCTTATTGAATCTACAAATTTAAACGTTTACAATAGATAAGTAATTTTTATGAATCAACCCAGGGTTGATCTTCCAGCCCATCTCTCATATCACAATCCACCGCGTACGGTTGTCAGTCCTCCTTCGCTGTCTGCGTACTTAGATCACATCCGCTGGCCGGCTATTGGGAGGGGCCGTGTTGTCAGCACCCAAGTCCACGTAGCGAGCGCGCTGCCAACGAGCCACTGCAGATCGGTACCAGTCGAGGAAAAGGGCCTGACGGTACAAGACGATGCCCATTTGCAGGATCATAAAGCCCATAATCGTGATTATATTGATGTATTCCCACTCCATGACAATGACAAACACCCAGATGAAGTACACTCGCAGACCGTCGGCCAGCAGCCGGTTGGCACTAGAAGAGTACATGGCAATGAAGAGGCCTACGAAGTTGTACAGGGCACACGATATGGTGAATCCGATAAGAGATATGATCAATGCTGGATTGCCTTGCAAGCCCGCCAATAGGTCACTCCAATCATCGAAGACGGCGCGCGAGCTTTCATTGAAGGGATTCATGGTGGGCAAAAAGTGCAGGCAGACAGCCAGCAGAGACGTGATGATCATGCCAAAGATGCCCTGCCAGCCGGCAGCTTGTAGAGGCGCCACATTGGACGTCTTGAGCTGCTTCTCCTCGTATACATACTGCAGACCGTGCAGGATCTCGGCAATGATGATAAGCATATCCCCGGTCAAGATAGATTTGTGGTCTGTATGCGGCAAGGTAACACGATCATAATCAACGCGTTGTACGTCCAGGCAAACGATGTCCAAAAGGCCGCATGTGATGGTGAAGATGGCCAGCCAATGTCGAGAGCTAAGCGTATGGTTCAGGAACATGGTGCTGAAAATGCCGACGAAGATGAGAGCAGCGCCTGCGGAGAAGATGAGTCAGACAAAGTGAGTGAAGATAAGGAACACAAATGGCGAGTGATAGACGTACCTCTTATCATCTGAAAGCTGGTCGCGTAAGTCAAGTACAGGCCGGTAAACAGAAGAATGGAGGCAGCGACGTCCAGCACGGTGGGCAGAAGCATACTCAGGGGGCTAAACTCGTTGCTGCCATGCGCCAAAATGCTGTCCAGCTCGGTGCTCGGCTGAAACATGAGGATGCACTTGGATTAAACGGGAATCATGGCTTAATTGCTATTCCAGCAGTTACCCCGCGGCGGTTGGAGATCAGGCGGATCAGCTTGAAGGCCAAAAAGCACAGAAATTCGCCCAAAAACATAAGCAGGGTGAACACCACCGGATGCTGGAAGCCATGTAGCTGGCCATCGCTGCCAATCACCTGCTGCTGATTGGCCCACCTGAAAACATAATGCACACGCATAGGCGGATGCATATTTGTTTAGTTTGCTCTTTCAAGGTTTATTTCCATATTCCGATACTTACTTCACCACCAAAACATTGAAGGTGCCGCTGAGCACAAAGATCAGCGACAGGAAAACACGATGATCCATCTCAAAGTCGGAATTATCTCTTTTTTGAACGACACAAGCGTTCGCTTAATTCGATTTACAAATAATGACGTTCTTTGTGACTGCGCAGTGGAATTGACCCGGCCAGACAGACTGTTGCACACCCTCCCAGGGTTCAGTATAGCGAATTGCAGGTACTTTGCGCTATTCTCAAGGTCAAACAAACACTAAATAACAATTAATTTTCGTATATTCTAACTTTTATTAAGTTTTTGTTCTTAGTTTTCGTTACTTTTCTATTTTCGCGAATATGGTGTGACCGTAAGTGTGGCTTTGTAACATACCAAAAACACTGAATACTTGTAGTGCAAATGGACACACTATTAAAACCGTTTTTGATTTTGAATAAATTTAAAAATTCTCTTCAAGAGTTTTATGCTTTTCTTCAAGATTTTTATTAAACGCAAAACTTAAAAAATATCACAGGAAATGAAAAACCATTTAAATGAAAATACATGAAGTGGTGTTAGTGCATTGGCCGCTCAAGAGCTATTAGTTTGCCTCCGTTGGCGATTCCGTTGCATTCTGAGCGATTTTCCTGTGAATAATTCAGGGATATGATATTTAAATTTATTTTAATTGATTAATTTATTTAACTATAAAAATAAATGGCAAAAAGCGTGTCTCTGTCATCTCACCTGTACTCTGGAGTGTTTTTCAAGTGTTGTGATTGTGTTTCTGTCTTGTTTGTGTCGTACAGAGTGCATTGAGGTGTTCCTAGAGCTCGTCTCGGGAATGTCCGGAGGAGGGCAGCTCAACCTCCTCAACGGAGCCTAGGTGTATGGTTTTATTTGGCCTGCTGAACTTTGGTATATATTCGACCGTGTCGCTGTTGCTAACCACCGAGTTGTGTAGATGTTCCGTGGGTGCCGCGGGATCGGGACTTGTGAGTGTGATTTTGGAGCCAGTGGCCACTCTGTGGAATGTATGCAGGTGGGTTTTGTGTGGAACTGTGAGTATGCGGTCAAAACATGATTAACAAAAAATATATATGATCTCCAAATTATTTTCTAAGATTTAAATCTTGTGATATTTAAGAAAAAACTTTTTTTAAAACCATAAAGTAATTTGGGGAAGTCCAGATATGACTTATAACTTGGAATATTTTTGGAATATTATATATTATATTAAAAACGTATTTAAAACAGAATGGGGCTTTTAAACGTCTTTAATATTTATATCCTTTCTTCAGATTCTTCAAAGGTTTCAGAATTTGAGGTATCCTTATCTATAGGGATTTTGTAAAGGTTCATATTAAACCATTTGGATTTCCCACTATTTTGACCGCACCTGTATTGTGTTGCTCTATGTATTGAAGGTTAGTATATAGCGCTCTACTAGGCTCGATTTTAGTCTGTTAAAGCAGTAAATAAATAACCTCATCTCTCTTGTACCTTATGTACATCTATTGGAGGTGCTGGTAGTCGAAGAGGGAAGATCTGAGAGTGGTTGAAGGGTTCTATTGGCGCTGGCGGGCTCCGCCGCGTGCTCCGCGCAACTTTTGCGGATTTCTATTGCAGATCAGATTGTAATCAAGAGCTTCGGACACAGTGCCGCCACCTTACCTGTCCCTGGTCTGCATTGTGGCCTCCACATCAAGGCTGCGTGGCTGCCGGAAGTCGCATTCCAGCGAGAAGGCCGAGTCTCCGGGCGTGATCAGCTCTGGATCATTCTGGATTACCACGATGTTGGTGTAGAGGTCTCCCTCACGCAGCGTCTGGCACTGGTCCAGCTGGAAGTTCATCTCCAAAGAGCGAGCTCCCTGGCTTGCAGTGGGCTTCATGAAGCATGGCGGCGTCTGTTTGTAGAAGCTGCCACGCGTGTACATCACGCCCGTGAAGGGTTTCTCCGTCTCCAGCACCACATTCATTGAGTCGGCGCCACACTTAAGATTCACCTTTTGAATGCCCTGATCACTGCCCTCGATTTTAAAGGTGTCCGAAAGGTCTTGTTCCCAGATTTCTGCAAAGAGGTAAACGATTTTCTTGGGTGACATTTAAACAAAGTAATTGAAGATTTCCGAGGAGCTATTAAACGCATTTTAAATGACTTGCTAATAGGATTTTAAAAGAGGTCGATTTGGTTGGGTTTCATTTTGATATTTTACGGGATAGTTGGAAAAGCTAATTAAATTCTGGTTTAGAAATGTCCATAAGAGATAATAGATAACTTTTTGGCGTTCACTTAACGGTCACATTTACATTTATAGAAGGAGAGATAAATATTTACATTTTCCTTAATTCTTTTACTTTTCCACAGTCAGAAAACCTTTTATCTATTTTGAGTCGATCTGTTTTCTTTTATAAAAGTAACCGTTACATCCAACTATATGCCCAACGAACTACAACAAATGGTAGAGTTCACTCATCTTTAGGATGTCGCCGGCATAACTGAGCTCCCACAACCGGTTTCGGTTTGTTTTGGCCTGGCTAGAACAGCCCGCAGAAGAACTCGCACTTGGCATTGAAAATTTCTCCGAGTCTCCCCGCCCTATCCGGGTGAATCAGTTGCACCTGCCTCTTACCTTGGTTCTGCTGACGCTGTTGCTTGTTGGCCGAAACGTAGACGACCAGCAATATGTTGCAGGCCATTAAGAGGAGAATGCCATTCTGTAATCCCGACATGGTGCACTCTTCAGTATTACTCAACAAAAATTGTGGATTTAGGAGCCGCGATTCTCTGGATTCCCGAACACGTCTAAACAGCTGCTAGCCAAGATTTGAACTGACGAAGCGACTGCGGCTGCGCAGCGCATATAAGCGCGGCTTGAAAGCCCAGAGAAAGAGATGGCCAGCTGCGTAACGAAAGAGATGGCCTAAGAGAAGAAAGACACTACGACCAGCTCCAGAGACAGAGAGGGAGTGAGAATCTGGTCAATAGCTGAGCTTAAAAATATTTAATTGTACTGCACTCATGATAAGATGAAAATTTATTGGTATTGCCAAGCGAAAAAGCCAAATAAAAACATAAGCGAAGACAGGCATGGGGGATCGAAGCTTTAGATATCCTTTAATTTATTTTCGGGGCCATGGAAATATAATCATAATATTTATAAATTTAAAATAGCTCAATAGCTTTAACATATTTTCTTAACAAATTGTTCTAATTATTAAATTTTTGATTGGAATGTTATAAGCGAATATTTTACTTGTTGCTAACAGTAAGAAATAAAAATATGTATTTTAATTTATTAATAATTGAGAAAATAATTTGCTTTTAAAATAATTACAAACTAAAAGGCTGATTTTTGAACACAATAGGAAATTCGAGGGGTTTTAAAGAAGCAAAAACTCAAAGGACATTATTTGTATTACTTTGGTTGGTTCAAGTATTACCATGAAATTAATCATTAAAATATATGCATAATTAAAATAAAACTGTTACACCTTTTGACAGGGTATGGAAACATTATTTTAAAGCGTCAGTTTAAGGAAAACAAAATGCGGCATCTCGCTCCAAAGACATTTCCGCTTTTCGCGTGTGGCATGTGGATTTCTGCTCTGTGCATTCGTTTCGCATTTTTAGCGTTGCATTCAACCAATCAGTTTTTTTTATTTTGGTTTTTTATTTTTGTTGCCGTTCATTATTCAAAATGTTATTAAACTTCCCCGTTTCTGCGACTCTCGCTTCGTCTCGTCTCGCCTCGATTCGGTTCTCCTTCATGCAACAAATTTAATAATTTTGTGCAATGGCTTTCCTTGCGGTTTTTTGTTTGCTTTCCCGGCCTGCCTTTGTGTCTCTATTTACATCTTTTGTTTTTCATTTATTGCGTTAATTAAAGCGTAATTAGTTAGCGATTCGGGCCTGGCCAAGCCTAGCGAAAGGTGGAAGTGGCCAAAAAAAAAGCTTCGTGGAAACTCAACTGGACATGATTAAGTTGTTATGACTCTCCAAAGTCTGCGCATTTCCATACCTGGCTTTAATGTTTTTTATGGCTGCTTAAAAATAAAAACAATACTTATTGTTTTATTTTTTCATAACAATAAAATCTTGTATTAGTTTTGAGTTAAATTTATTTATTTTATTTGGTTTTTATTTAAAGGTTTGAGCTCATAAATTAGAGTTATAAACGAACTATCTGTAGATACATATCTTTCTATGCAATTTAAAGAAACATTTATAATATATAAATCTATATTTTTATATTATCAATTTAATCACTAACTCTAGAACGTAACTTACCTTCCTCATAATTTATGTCACATTTATGTCAAGTGCTTTCCGCTTATCGATTATTATTTTTGTTATTTTCTATCTGAAACTGATTAAGTGTTTTTATCAGCTTTCCTTTTCAAAAAGTAAACTATCCCAAGTTCATTTCTAGGGCAATATAAAACCATCTTAAGAGGTCCCACAGGTCATAAGAAAGACACACAAATTTGAAGTACAAAAATCTCTATTTTTAAGTGTATAAAATATAAAAGGTTTCAGTTTTTAAAGATCTCATCCATGATTAATTCTTCTTGATGGCTGCCCAGTAGCGCTCCAGTTCGTTACCCTCCCAATTGAAAGGTTTGGTCAAAACACTGAAAATACACAATTTACATAATGCCTTTAGTAATAGCGAGGATCGTGAAAATTAGCCAAACAGATACATAGGTGTGGAGGAAAATGGTGGAAAATCGCAGCAAATACTCGAAAGGCCTGTGAAGCACGAAGCTCAGCAGCATGAGGGAATGCGAATGGGAACGAAAACCAGTGGGGAGACCAACAAGTTCAACCACCAGCAGAGGGAAGTGGCCAGTAATCGACGGACGGTGGAAGAGGCAGTCGTCTGGCGGTGCCTACTGCACCGATGGCCAAGATTGACAATGATCATGCACACATAGTTGTATGGACCCCCAACCGCAGGGAAGTGGTAGTGATGTAATGGTAACATTGTATCCGAGTTGCACAATTTTCGCTGAGCCGCTTTTTGGCCAACTTCCGAGTCGCACACTCACCTTTCTCCCAGATACCGCAGCACTTCCTGCTCCTTATCGCTTAATCCCAGCTCGGCGGCCTCCAAATTGATCCGCAGCAGTTGACGCGTCTGCATGCCCGTGAGGAAGGTGCTCACCTCCGGTAATCCGTTCATAGTGTGGAACATGGCCAGCTTGCCCAGCTCCACGCCTCGCTCCCGGCACATCTCTGAGGCTTTTCGGGCGATGGCCTTCTGCTCTTCGCTGGCTGGATGCCATGGCTGGGGCCCTCCATTGGTCAGAAGTCCGAGGGCGTGGGCCGCTGCACAGATGACACCCACGTTCTGGGACTTGAAGAAGTCCAGGTACTCCAGAAGCGTGTTATCTATCAGCGTGTATCGGGCATAGGTAAGAACGGTCTGCAAGATTTTGGTAAAAATTAATGCAAAAATAAAGAATAATGAATTTAATATAATTATTTACATCTAATCTTCCTGTTGCTCTGGTCAGGAACTCCTTGAGCACTGAAATCGGATACGCGGACACTCCAATGAATCGCGCCTTGCCCTCCTTGACCAGCTGCTCCAGTGTGGGCAGTGTCTCGTTGACAACAATGTCCAGGTTGGGGGCAAACTCGATGTCATGGATCTGGATAACATCCACATAGTCCAGACCCAAGAGCTTTAGGCTCTTCTCGACGCTTTCGCGGGTCTTTTTGGCGCTGAAATCGAACATATTCTCATAGTCGAGCTCATAGCGCGCTACCTTGGTGGCGATATAGTAGGATTCCCGAGGCACATCCTTAAGTGCCAGGCCCAGCACCTCCTCGGAGCGACCCTGACCATACCACGGAGCTGTGTCTATGTAGTTGATGCCCGATTTCAAAGCTTCGTGGACAGTTTTAATGCCTTCTTCCAGCTCAAAGCTGTATAGAATAATGGAATTTATATTTATTTATAGATCTGAACTTGACATAAACTTATATTTAAATTTAATGAGAGCAATATTTTTGGAGCTTTACTTTTATACATTTCTAGAGTATGAATTCAGAGGCTATAATTCAATTTAAGAGATGTTGTTATTTTTAAGTACTCTTACCCGTAGTTGGCGCAGAGGGCACCGCCTCCGAAAGAGACTTTCGAGACTTCCAGACCGGTCTTTCCGAGCCTGCGGTATTCCGTGCCACGCACCTTCGCTTCGTCGTGGAAACCCTTAACGTAGGTAGCCGGCAATATTCCAGACATTTTTGATAATCTCAAAGTATTTCGCACTCTGTTGAAATTCAATGGACTGCCAGAGAAGTACTGGCTACAGATTGCCATATATTTAGCTTATATTCTGTAGGTCAGAGAACGTTTATTTATCAGCGAGTCGGGAGGAGCGAGGACAGGAGCGGATTCAAAAGTTATTTTCCCAAATGTTGCATTATAAATATCTTATCTTCATACTTCAGAAATAAACCTATTGAATCCAGGGCATTTAACATATCTATAATTTTGTCGACAAACTAATCGTAGGCAAAAAAGAGAGAAAGTTTGTTGTTGAAGAGCGCTGCTTGGAAAGAAGACGCCTCACAAAGAATTCTACACTCTTTTGTAGCTTTTCTTCTCTCAATTGTTTATGGTTCTCTTTTTTTTAATATCAATACAAACAAATGCAATTTAACAAGTAAATTAAGCCGGCTGCGGTCAGAGTTTTTTGTCAACAAAAAAATGCCAACAAATAAAAACAAAGCTGAAAAACTATGCATATAGGCATATGTTATTACGTAAGAGTAAGTGTGTAATTGCGTTTATTAGTATAAATAAATGTTTATAAACGGAAAAATAAATCTGATCGGCAGGTGAACCTTTAAGCTTATCTTGAAATTAAAATTCAAGTGACGTACAATTTGTGTATTGCGAAAGCCAACAAATATCATATGTTTTATATTATTTTATTAAAATTGTACTTGGGATTGGCCTGCAAAATATATTTTACTTTAAATAAAGTGAAATACATGTTGTATATATTATTGCTTTATGTCTTTATTATTTTTACGAAATATAATTTTATACTTATTGCCAGGTCTATCATTAAAAGTCAGATGATTGTGGTTTATATGTAAATTAATTTAATTGCCTCAAAAAAATAGCTTATTAGTTTGGTAAAAATTTACTCAAGACTTTTAGCTTTGCTTCCCTGATATTAAATGCAAGAAAATTCACTTGTTTGGTATTAATCATATTATTTAATCCATTAATTTATTAGATTTATATCTAAGATTAACAAGCTTGGATAAATCCGATCTTCCTGCCTCTTCCGATGGCGTTTCCTCCATTTTTGTGGAACTGAACTTTAGCTGACCATGTTGGATATGGTTGTCTGTTCCGAGCACCATTCACTTGAACATATTAACCGTGGATAAAGTGGAGCCCCAGCTGTAGGATTTAGTGAAAACACTGCAACAGAAAGACAGAAATAGAGATACATGTATAGTGGACTTGAGTGGAGATTGGACTGGACTGGATCGGGTGTCCAGCAACCAGTTTGGCCAGGCCGAGGCCAAGTTCGTGCCCGTGATGCAATTGCTAACACCAAATCCGACAGTCCGACTTGCACAGTTCCCTGTTCGGGCTGCAGACTTACTTTTCGAGCAGAGACTTGAGCACTTCCTGCTCTTTGGGGGTAAGGCCGTCGCGGACTGCTGCCAGGTTGACTCGCAACAGCTCCCGATTGGGGATGCCGATGAGGAAGGTGGCCGCTCCCTCTAGCTGCATGGTGTAATACATGGCCAGTTTGCCTAACTCCACGCCATTCTCCCGGCAGATCTGCCCTCCGCGCTTTCCCACATCCTGCAGCTCCTTACTGCCCGGATGCCAGGGCTGAGGTCCGCCGTTGCTCAGCAGGCCCAGTGAGTGGGCGGCGGCACAGATGATGCCCACGCCCAGCTCCTCAAAGTCTTTCATGTAACGCAGCAGGGTGTTGTCCAGCAAAGTGTAGCGGGCATAATTGAGGACCACATGGACGCGACCCTTGGCTCGCTCGGCGCACTCTTTAAGAACGTCCACGTCATAGGCGGTGATACCAATAAAGCGGGCCTTGCCCGCCTTCACGTACTCCTCCAGGACGGGAATGGTTTCGTTCAAAACCATGTCTAGGCTGGGAGCGGCATCCACGTCGTGAACCTGCCAATGGATATCCAGTCCTTCAAACCAATTCTAAACCAGTTGAGTGCCAAAACCCACCTGCAGGATATCCACTCTGTCCAGGCCGAGTAGCTTAAGGCTCCGCTTCACGCTCTCCCTCGCCTTTTCGCCGGTGTAGTTGAACATCTTCTTTGGATCCATTTCGTAGCGCGCCACCTTGGTGGCAATGTAGTACGCCTCCCGGGGCACATCCTTTAGCGCCTGGCCGAGCAGCTCCTCCGACTTGCCGTAGAAGGGAGCTGTGTCTATGTAGTTGATTCCGGACTTGATGGCCTCGTGCACCATGCGGATGCCCTCCTCACGATCGAAGTCATTGGAGAAGAGATTGGAGAGAGTGGCGCCGCCGAGTGCTATTATGGATACTCGCAGTCCTGTCTTGCCCAGATCCCGGTACTCCATGCGACGCACCTGCTCCTCATCGTGGAAGCCCTTGACAAAGGTGGCTGGCAGAGATCCCGACATGTTGTTTCCGTTCGGTGTACGAGCGTAAAATAATAGAATCGTCCGAGAATAAAGCGCTTTTATAGGCAACGCTCTCTGGGGGATGGGCCTTTCCAATAGCTATTGGAACTGTGAGGGCGAGAGAGTATATTAGTGGGTGCAGTTGGACACCCCAATGATTCTATCTCTCTTAGTTGCCAGCTCTTTGCGATAAGCTATCGCAGAGGCGGTAGCTGCTCTTATTACGCTCTAGAATCGAAAACTATAATCTAAACATCTGTTTGAAGTGCTTGTCTCAAATGAGAGGAATCTAGGAGTATTATGGGACGACTAGGAACTACAGAACCTTCTAGAACAAATAATTTCAAGATTAAATGAATTAAACCAAACAATAAAAACAATATTTAATCACAATAAATGCATTTCAACTGCCTGTTCCCTCTTTTTTTATTTTTAATCTAATCTATGAACCTAATCAACAACAAACCCTTCAAATCCTGTAAGCAATAAAAGGTGTTTGTGTGTGTGTTTTTTTTTTTTTTTGTTTTTAATACTATTTATTTTATTTCATAGCTTCCAATCAATTGACGAATCGTTAAGAGTAAATATAAATATATGCTTTATATATCATGTGCTTGAGATAGGGTGCCCCTGATGAGAGCTGGAGCTCAGAAGAAGACATCGAAGTCGCCCTGGGGCTGATAGCCAGCGCCGGGGGGAATCAGCTGAGGCCTCTGCTGGTTTCGCTGAGGACGAGGGACGATAATGTCGTTGATCTCGTGCAGAATGCCATTGGTGGCCACCACATCGCACTTGGTGACGCCTGCATTCTCGATCTTGGGCCGGCGGTCGCGGGTGATGCGCAGGTGCTGGCCGGAAATGGACTCAATGGAGCGAACGAACGGCCAGTTGGTGGGAATGATGCCGGCGCAGCAAACCACATCCTCTACAATGTGCGTCTTGACCAGGCCCATGGGATCCGAGGGCTTTGAGCCTTCGGTGGACTCAGTCAGCTCCTCGAAAACGTCGTTCTTGGGCACCAGCAGGGTGAAGCTGCGCGAGTCGTTGGACAGCAGCTGGGTGAGATTGGCCTTGCGCACCAGCTCCAGGAATTTGCTGTAGTTGGGATTGGCCTCCAGCAGCTTGAGCATGTTCTATAGGAAAAAAAAAATGTTTAATTTATGCGAATATTTATGGTGGTCATTTTCAAACTCACATTCTTGGGTGGAGCCAAGGGACGGTCCACCTGGTGCAGCACGGAACCACAGCTCTCATCGTCAAAGTGCACAAGGCGGGCGCAGTTGACCGTAGCTCGGTTCATAACATCCGAGAAGAGGGCGTGGGTGGAGTAGAGATTGAGGCGGACACTGGAGCCAGACACTGTGGGCAGCGACTGCTCCGACAAGTCACAGGTCTTGATCATAGGCTTGACCACATGGTAGTTGAGGAACTCCAACAAATCCTGGTTCTTGTTCAACATTTTTGGCTGCTCCTTAAGCAGTCGTGCCCACTCGGTGCCCTGCAGGGCCTTATCCGTAGGCGCAAAGATGGTGACGTTGTCCAGATCGTCGAACTGGTCAGCATAGCCTGAGGCATCTAGCAGTTGCTGGAAGATGGTCAGGTTCTTCTGTGTCATCAGCGAGGTCATGGGCAGGGCCGATTCCGTGGGAAGAATGGTGTCGATCACGTGCAAAACTCCATTGGTGCCCATAATGTCAGCATCGATGATCTTGGCCAGGTTGTTGATGTAAATCGGAGCAGGTCCCGTCTGATTCTTATCGAGATGAGTGCGATTAAGGAGCAGGGCCTCTCCCAGCAAATTGTACGCTGTTGTCTTGGCACCCGGAACGGTGGCCAAAGAGCAGAAGGTAAGGTCCAGCAGGTGGTTCTTCAGGATGTCTAAAAGATTGGAGTTTAAATAAATATTATTATAATTAACATACTAATTAATAACTGAAAGAGATTGACACTCACTTGAGGCACAGCCGCGTCCCTCCTTGAGGGCTCGGCGCAGATGTGGTTCCAGCTTGTCAAAGGCAGCATCGGTGGGCACAAATATGGTCACCGGGCGATCACTCTCCAGCATGGCGCTCAGGTTGGTCTTCTCCAGGACGGTGCGCATAATGGACATATCGGCGCGAGCCCTGATGATATCCATCACATTCTTGGTCACCGGCTTGAGCACTCCGCCCAGTGTGTGGACGAGGGCCTGCTCGGAGAGCTTATCGTGCTTCTCGATGGGCACACAGTTGGCGGCGTAACGGTAGGGCTCCAAACCCAAAGCAGCCGGCAGCTGGTAGCTGTTGATGCGGATCATCTGGTCAGGCAGCTCTGTCTGCAGCAGCTTCTCGTTCTGGACATCCTCCAGCTGCACTTCTCCGAGAACAGCGTGCAGTTTGTAGATGGAAGGCTTGGAGGCCTCTGCCTTGGCGTCCTCAACGTTCTGTGGATTATAAAAAAATAAAAAATGTGAATATATTTATTGAATTCTGGGAAATAATTTAACTTACATTATCTTGCTGCTGCTGGGAGCGGTACTCCACAAAGGCGGCATCATTGGGCACAAAGAGGGTAACCTTCTTGCCATTGCCTCCGCTTAGCATCTCCGCCAGCTCGCCGGCACTGCGTGCGCTTTCGAGGAACTGCTTGGCACCCATATCGCTGGCCGTGGCTTCCACATCCTTAATGTCAATCTTCTCGCAGGGCGTGGTAAAGTCAGCATTTCGTGGGCGTCCATAGCCATAGCAGCACTGCCGGGTCAGAGTCAGCGTCTTCTTCTTGCCGTTCTGGTTGACTCTGGAGGGGAAAATCAACCAGTCAGCTAAGCTTTAGTAATCTCCCAGTTTCCCCAGATCTTACATCTTGGTGCAGACGTGCTTGTTGGGCTTCTCTGCGCAGGAGTTTACGCTGAACTGGAACTGACCAAAGAGCGGGGAACGAACCACGCTGCTGACGCCGTCACGTTCCTGGCCAAAGGTGTCCACGGTTTCATCAGTCTCCGTTGCACTGGCCACGGTCTCGTCTTCCTCCTTCTCGGTGCACACATTGGGGCTGAATAATGGATGAGTTTAGACATATGTAAGTTAGTTGCTTTATTGAGAAATCGGTGGAGAAGTGGAGCAGACACTACATCATTTTTTGGCTCCCATTTTTGCATTTTCGAGTAATCGTTATTTATAAAATCCATATTTTACTATTTAATAATTAATAAGCAAATGTTATATTTGTATCCAAGTACTAATTTTTCTAGAATTTATTTCATACTCCCCCTGGGCAAGCCTTGAATGCTAATGAGTTAGTCATATATCACACATGAAAATCGGAATGTCAATGTGCTCCTAGCGTTCTATATAGGCAGATATACCCTATTCGTATCTCCAATCAAAGTTAGTCCAAGGCACTTATCAGACGGTTCATCGGTCGAGTGTTTGCTGAATGGATTTGCACAATGATCCGGCTTAGGCATAGCTATACTATATAGTCCGCACTTCTATATAGACATTGTGTGCTTGTGCGTTTGCCCAACAGCTTTGCCAGACCATCAATTCAATTATGGCAACGTTGAAATTCGTATTTGTTTGTTTCTGAATGCGAGCTCATTGTGTGCGTTATTTTTTAGAAATTTCCCACTGAACCGTATGTACATGGCTCTCCATATACATATAGATATAGATAGATATAGAGCTGAATAGGTTTTTATGCAGCTAATTTTTCAATTTGCCACATCTCTGACTTTCATTTTGCTGTAACTACGAACGGCGACGAGTTCATCGCTCACAGTGAAAACGACGACGATTTCACAATTTATAAAAGTGCAAGCTCGGCTCTACAAGCTTAATATATATATTCGTGCACTTATCCAATATAGATGCCTTTACTATATATTCATTCACACTCTATGTACACATAGTTGGCACAGCTGGCTAGCAATTAATTGAAGCCACAATCGAACCCTACAAAATAATAAGCTCCCTCGTCTTGGGAGAGTAATCTTGGATGGAAAATGATTTAAGTATTTATTTTAATTGATATGCTCGATTGCCTCCACATTGGCGATAAGCCAACCCAGCCACTTTACACAATTAAAAAAAATATACAATCATATATTTAATGGCTAGAGTGAACTTGACATTGTGCTCTCTTAATTGACGAATCCCAAGAACACCCAGCACCGCCGAGTAGCAGCAGAATCACTCGTGTGCGGCGATTAGGAAAGAAGCCGGAGAATCTACCACCAACTGACCATAACTTGGTGCGATCAAGTGGAGGAGAGGAGAGATCCCCCCTTTACTTACCCCTTCCACCAAGGTTCCTGGGCAGCACCAAAGCCAAAGCCTCCGAAGGAATTGAAGAACTCATTGCCAAAGAAGGGGAACTGCTGCTGGAAGAATATGGCCGGGTTGGGGGCATTCACATCCGTGGTGATGGTCTCCACATCTACGAAATAAGGAAATGCCATTATAATATTATTTTTAATTAATATTACCTATTCTACGGGATACTTAAAGTTTATTAAATTTAAAAACAAACGCAACCAAGAAAATAAAAGTTAAGATTTTTTAAGCATTTTAAATATATAGCCATTATTTTTATGCACTTACTGAAGGGCTTCTGGTCCACGCCACCTGGTGCCTGTGCGGGAACTGGGCCAGCCGGTTCCTGGCGTCCTTGCTGCTGCGGCTGTTGGTGCTCCAGAGGTACAAACTCCGTATCAAAGCCACTGCTGTAGAGGGGCAACAGGTGAGATGAGTGGCGCTGTGGGGCCAACGGAATGGGAGCAGCTCCGGTCCACACACTCGCCGTCCGCTGCGAGGCCTGGGCATGCATGGGCTCGAGAGGATCAAGCGGATGAAGGGGCTGAAGCGGTGCTAGTGGTGCGAACAGGGTGCGATGCAGCGGCAATGGGTGGTGGGTTAGGTGTGGCATAAAGCTGCAGGCCGTCGGGTGGGTGTAGAGTGTTCAGGTTAGTTGTTGTTCCATGATGCGAGTATATCTGTGTCTGTGTTTATTTCATGCAAATTCCATGGCAAACGGAACGAAACAATAATTCATATGCCTTCGCTGTTGCCACGCATAAAAGAAGCTCTTAACTCCTATTCCTACAAAGCTAAATACCTCATACATAGTGTGTGTTGTGTGTGTGTTGTTCTCCTCTATAAGCTATATATGCTGATCGTGCTCATTGTTTGGCTTTTTGCGCAGCATTTCCCTGAGCCGCATATTAAGTTGAGCCGAACTCCTCTTCTATATAGAATCAAACAAAAATAACTTTTTAAGTGCCCGAAAAAAACGAGCAAACGAAACTTGAGATATGTTCCTGCAGTTGTCCATCCATCAAACGAGATTTATGTCAACGGATTTTGGTTTTTTTTTCTGGGTCTCTCAATGCATTCCAAATCTAGACTCAGGGGTGTCCATAAAATCCAAGACTGACTCAGACGAGACACTTTCTATGAAGCCTCCAAGCGACATCAAATATGTATATTTTTTCGCTGCGGGTCATTAAAATTCGGTTCGCGGAAGCTACTGGTAATTAAAAAAAAGCTCGTAATAAGTGCTAAGTGAAAAAAAAACAAAACGAAACAAGCTAAAGATATATAAATAATAAAACTATAATGCTTGAAAAGGCAAAACGTAAACAAATTGTCCGCTTGCTGACTCTGAGTTACTTTTGTGGTTCTGGACTTCTGGGTTTTGGGATGATTCATCCGGGCGGAACGTGAGCAGGGAGGGCTCAAAGTGATTTAAGCCGACAAAAACGTTATTGAGGCTTGGCCATTGGCCCAATGAGCGTATGCCTCTTCTTTTTTACTCACTTTTTGATATGAAATAAAGGGGGTTGAGTTCAGTTAAGTCTGCCAAATGGGATTTAAAAAAAATTACTATCTATCTGAATCTAAACTTATTAACCAAGATTTCTAGTTTACATAAGACCACTTTCACAATACCTACCTTCTTTTCTACCAATCTCTAATTGATTTGTAAACGAATCAGAACAAATATAAAAAACGTGAACCGTAGAATGCATAACCAATGTGGAGGGAACTAATAAAATGTGTAAACAAAACAAAATTGTGACCGCTCGTTCCACCGCAGCGAAAGTCATTGGACACAGAGCAGGGGAAAGGTGCGCGTTGGGCTCGGATGGTGAATCAGAGATTTCCAGGGAAGCGTTTGTGCCGCGGGGCCAAAGCGGATCCCTCCAAATGGCTGCCTGATTTAATTAAAGCGCAGCCGTGGCAGGCACAGGCAGAATCAAAGCATTTAGAGAGCGTAAAAGGGAAAAATGCGAAGCGAAAAATAAAACAAATTGTGGGTGACCCAGTTCGAGGGCAGATTATATACTTTTGGGGTAGTCCACCTACTTATCCACCACAACTCAATGACGTGTCAAATGTCAATTACTCTTTCAGGGCCAAAGCCGCTGGAGAATCGTGCCGGAGATGAGCCCTGCGGTGGCTTGAACCCAAAGGTTGAGCTTGGCAGAGAAGGCAGCCAAGTGTGGCGCAGATCTCTACAGATCGGAGGAAGAAGATCTTCGCGTTGCCCAAGTCCCGCGGTGTTGCCCCACTTTGGTTGCACATTGTTCTCTTGCAGAGGCAATGCAGAGGGCCTTTCGCAAACGACAAGATGAATGCAAGTCGGCAAGATCCGGGGTTAAGCGGCAGATTCGTGCCGAAGAATTCAGTTTAGTTCGATCGCCGACAATCTCCAGACAATCCAATCCAATCGAATCCGAACCTCTCATCGGCAACAGTTTCGGCTTAAGGTTTATCAATTGAGGTCAATATACGACAGAGCTTGGGACTTTCTTTATTTCTGGGGGAACTTTTTTGCCGCCACCGCACTAAACATTTCGGTCAACTTTATTTGCAGTTTCGTTTAGCGGGCGAAATTTCTCCAAGAACAAACAGGGCTGGCTCTGTGGGGCTTGGTAATGTCGTAAAAAATACTGAACCCGGTTACCTGTGTGGTATTAGCCAACTTTTATGGGGTGTAAGCTCGAGCGAATAGCCTTAAACTTGCTGGTGGGCACAAATATTGAAACTTGAAAAGAATGTTTAAGATATTTCGCATGTAAACTTCTTGGACACACAAAAATGTTAAGCAAAGATTTAGCCATATCATAGTTTGTATTTAGTTGCGATTCTTTTTTTGTTCTTGTTCTTACAAAAATTATTAATATTGCAAAATCAATCTGAAACTCTCAGCCCATGGAAATAATTTTTGTAAATCCATTAGCTACTTTAAATAATACAATATATTTTTGAAACATTTCTTTATGTGTTTGCTTTGGTAAGTAGTTGTTTGTTTGGGGTTTTATGTGGAAGTCTACTGGGGAAATGGTGGAAGCTGAACTTTTGGGGTGCTAAGAATACGCGTAGTTCACCTGGATTTATCAAAGGACTCGGAGGATCCAGAGGGCTCACTCAATTCTGCGGACTCTTCCGAACTCGAACTGGAAATCAATGTCTTATTTATTGGAAGAAGGATTCACTTAGGAAATTTACCATTTTGCTAAGAAAATAGCAGTGTTACATATAAGGTCGAGGGAACTAAATTGGTACTACATGACAAGCTTTTATAACTATGACTTTAAATTTATTTAATTCGATAAAACCTATTACCATATAATGAACAGTGATTGATTTTCAAAAGGTTTGCCAATCGTTTTCATTGTTTAAACTCTGATTGATTCAGATGTTAGGTTTTTTATAATGATACGCATTATATAAGGTTAATTGTTGAAAATGTTGCAGGCATTATACATATGTACTTCAATGTTTTAAATTAGGAATATGAATAATTTATTTTTTTGCGGTGAAGAACTATTATAATATTATATACCTTTTAAATTAAATATATTTTTCCTAGCGCTGATTCAATGGCTTTGATGATCATTTAATGAACTGTCTTTTAATGTATTTGCTATTTATTTTGTCAATAAAGTAATGCCATGGTTTTCAAATACTTTTTGTATATTTTATTAAAGCAGAAGATCAACTCATGCCTTATCGATGTGTGTTAACCATCAAATTCCCAAACTACGTGAAACGTGCATGAAACAAACACTACACAGTTTTTATAAAGCTGAAGCAATTGCTATACTCACTCGCCATAGAATGGAACCGCCTGGATGGAGCCCAGGAGGAGCAGGCAGGCCCACAGCCTTAACATGTCTGGCAAGTGACGATATTGGGCCAAAATTTGGGAGCTAGAAAGGGGGTAACACGAAAATGAGACAAACTGAAAGTTACTGGAGCTGGAGTGGAATCTGCTGCAGCTGGATGGGCCCGAGAAATTTCACTGCGCTTGGAATCAGCTGGAGCGGGAGCGGAAAATACAGGTTTTCCACGCAGCGCTGCACTCGCGTATGTAGGTGACGACTGATTGGGGAGAAACTTTTCCACTGTCTTCACGCATTAATTGCGACCACTGCTGGGCACTGTAATTACAGTCTTATTTCACGAAAATTGGCACATCAAATTGAACTATCAAAAATGTCTTTCTCGAAGCCATCCAGCAGAAATGTGAAGGAAACCAGCACGGGGCACTCACGAACTGGTTGGTAATTGGTAATTGGTTTCGCTGAGCCGATCCGACGATGTTGCCGCCACGAGTCGCAGGTTAAAACTAACTGCCCAAGAACGTCCAGCAGCTGCTATATATAAGGTACATGGCCCGGGTCTGGAGCCTATGCTCAGAGATCGGCGTTGGAGCTTTCTGAGCGCGGCTTGGCAGATCGCTGCTTTGGAGAACGAGGAGAACTTTTGGTGACGTCGCCAATTCGGGGGCACTAAGTTTGTGCAACACACCCGCACACAACCAGCGGAAAATGCCGCTGATTTGAGAAAGTGACGGACTACTAAAGGCTTACTTTACCTTCTTTATTAATTTTATATTTTAAAAGCAATTAATTATATTAATTTGTTGTTATGTTTTCTGAGAACCATCAGCAGTTACCTGTTTCTATATTGTTTTTAGAGGATCATGGACCGTCCTACCTGAGCATCCGCATTCAAGATGAAATGCGCAGTTTAGATTTCGGTTATTCCCTTAACCTTTAACATTCGAATATTCCAGCATTATCAGTGGTGTTCCTAATTGTTTGTGTTTCTTGTTTTGTATTTGCAAACTTGTAGCTTGTACCTATGTACATGTGTAAATGAAATTGAATTCTGGGAACTGTCAGAAGAACATTTGATGTCGATGATTTATATTTGTCTTTTCGAAGAAAGTACATTCACTTTGGAAGAAATTTCTCAGGTATAGTACATAAATTATTGTTTATGCTACTTGAATAAATAACACCTCATATACTAAAATTAAGCCATGTTGAAATATTCTATCCTTTACCATAATAACACCGAATCATTACCATATCATTCTAAAGTCTTTATAAAGAGTATACAAACTTTAATGTGTTCATTTAATACCTTTTTCAGCTGACTCTTGCTTCGAACTTACTTCTTATTTTCAATATAAAAGTACCTCATAAACAAAAGCAATTTATTTCTTGGATTTCACTTGTGAAATAATTATTTATTTATTATTTACCATACATTATTTACAATACTCATTTGTGCTATTTATGCATGTGTATATATTTCTCTTGTATACGTAGATGTACCACAACGAAAGTTGTTCATTAAATGTACTTTTTGAAAATAAATAAATGTTTCCTCTGCTCTGTTTTTTTTTTGTTGTTTTCATTGTGCATTTTAATTTGATCTATATTAGTGTTTTTTTTTTATAATTTTGATTAAGAGTTCACACTTAGATATGCAAATAGTTTAATTGAACCCACTCAATCATTAAAGTTTCATTCAATTCCAATCAATATACATTACATAATTAGCAAGTCTCCAATATACATTAAGCTGAAAGTGTTGTGGGATTTGTTGTATGTAGTTTTTGGTGTTTTAAATAATCTCCAGCCCAGTGATTATTTGAAACACCCTTGTAGTCCTTCTCTTGATTCCGTCTCTGCTCCACCGTTTCGATCACCTGCTTGCATCCTGTCTAGATTTGCCTATTTCCGTAGCTCTAAGAGGAACTTCCATCACGACCATTCAATTTGGGGGCGAAATCTACTCTAAGAGAGCTGAATGAAATATTTACAAAATATTTAAATATATAATTAACCAATCTAAATAATATTATAATGAGAGTTTACCTTCACGTTTGCCACGCATGCCCATGAAGCCGCTGGGCGCCCGCTTATCACCCCATAAGTAGACCAAAGGATGGACCAGGTATTGCTGATGGCTCTCCAAATTCCCGGTGCCGTCCGCCTCCAGTTCACTCTTCTTGCCGCGCACAGCCACGAATTTGCTGTTGAAGTCGGCGAAGCGTTGCTTCTTTCCCCTCATGTCGTAGGACTTTTTAAAGAAATTATGCCAGAACTATAAGCTATTAGATTTTCCAGTTTCTCATGGTTAAATATGCATAGATATATCGCAATTTTAAAATATTTGAAATACATTTTTGTTCTTTATTATTGGATTACACAACTAACCTCTGACAGAGCGGCCCGCTTGTAGTGTTGATGCGACACATCCTTCTTGCCGCGCACTCCCACAAAGGAGTTCACTGGCGCCCGTTTCTGGAGCAGCTCCATGGCCTCCTCCGCCTCCCCCTCATCGCTCTCGTCATTGGCCAGAAACGAGGGTCGCTTGCCACGCATTCCGGTGAATCCCGTGGGTGCTCGCTTATTTACATCGCCCTGACTTGTGACCAGGCGTTCGAGAAAGTCCTGCAGCAGGTTCTCCCGCAACCGCTCCTCTTCCAGGTGTTGCAAGACGTCGGTTAAGCGGGCGCTAATCGGGATTAACTTCTTGCCACGCACCCCCACAAAGGCCAGAGGCGCCTTTTTTAGTCGCCGCCCGTTCTCGGAGTAGTAGTTATCCGCATCCTCGTCAGCATAGTCCAGTGGATCGGGTGCAGATCCAGCTCCTAGCCAGTTACCCTCCGCGTTGTCCTCGTCCTTTTTGCCACGCATCCCAATAAAACTGGAGGCGGGCGCTCGCTTTGCCACGCGGCGTGGCTGTTCGGCTCCCGGCGGCTGTGTGCTAGCGGAGGAGGACGCCGAGGTGTCTGCCTCGAGTTCGGCGTCCGCTGTTGCCGTCAGCAGAAGCAGCAGCAGCAGCGCCACAGCGATCGAAGTGCTCTGACTGAGCATTGGACGTTGACTGCTTTTAGGCGGGAGTGAAAATTGAGGAGCTGCTGGAAAAGCAAACTAAAATGAGTGAAAATGTGGCTTAATAGATATTTTGTAGATAAATTAAATATTAACAACAAAATTCCATAGTATTTCAAGGAAAATCCATTTTCTAGTATGCTTACTTTCCTATATCTATAATTATTACTGACATTTATAAACCTGATTTATATTCAATTAGAATGTTCATAAAAAAATATGCGTTTCTTCTACAACATTTAACTGCCCGAGGAAAAACTATAAAAACATGCATACATAGCTAGGGAAAACCCTCCAAAAATGTTTTCCATTTCATTTCCTGTTTTGTTTGTTTTGATTTCTTTTTGGTTTTGCATACATTTGCCTTGCTGCACTTAGACTCACAAATGCCTCGCGGCAGCGGCGTCTACTTGACCTTTTTTGCGGCCGGGTTCTGGGTTAGAGTGCGGCCTGAGTGGGTTAAGGAATGGGTTAAGGAGTCTCCTTCGTTGAAGGCGGTGGAACCGAGATGGCTTTAGTATGCATATGCAAACATTTCGCTGCTCGTTTGGCGAGATGCAATCGAGGGAAATTGTAACGGCGGCTGCTGCTGCTGCAATTTATAGTTTGCCAGACCAAGGCGAAGGCTACACTTAAGAATTTCTTTATTTCTTTCGATTTTATAGTCTTTATTTGCAACCCTATTTATGTAAATCTTAAATCTATATTAAATTAGATGTATATAAAAGATATTATATATTACTTAATACAATTGATGTATCGAAAATATATTTAAAAGATCATAAACTTTATTATGGCTTTATTAAGATGATCCAATTTTACTTTAAGATATCAAAATGATCCTTAAAATGCCAAAACTATTAAAAAATATTGAATATATTTATGTCTTAGGCCAAAAATCAAACAGATTATGTTGAACATTTCTCTAATTAACGTCTTTCCCGTCAAATATTGATACAGTATTTTCTGCCTTTTGTAAACCAATAAGCTATTAAAACAATGTTTATAGTTCAGTTGATTTTTAAGTGCAATTCCACAGCTGGAAGCTATTCTTAACGAGTTGACGCCAAGCATGATTACGCCGCAGAGTTGTCGTCACAGCCACGCCTTGTTAAGCCAAATTGCCATGCAAATGGATATGCCCCTGGCTGCATCTGCATCTGCATAAAGCTGGATCTGACTCCCCAATAGAACCAGGAGCTAAAACAGGAGCAAGTGGTGTTACAACCGTGGCCACGTCTAACGATGCGCACAGGAAACAACAAACATGTAATTCAATTGATTGCCACCGGCGGCGTCAACCGCAAACAAGCAAACATTGCGCGACAGACGTTGGTTGGGGGGGCGGAAAATAGTGGAGCAATTCAATTGAACTTAGCGACATGCATTTGAATTGAATTGATGCTGGCTGGCTTCGCCGCAATCAACAGGTTGCCCAGTACTTAAGCCCCATCATCACTGTTATTACTATGACTTCGCCGCTCTGCCTTCTGCTTTGTTTTCCTTGGCGTTAGAGTGAAGCTTAAGTGCCAAATGCCCCAAAGTTTGAGCCTTTTAAATCCCAAATTATACAAGCACACATACCAGTAGAGAAGCAAACGGAAAATGTCAAAGTATCAGCCAGAGTTGGTAGAACTTCAAGGTAACAATGGGATGTAAGTTTCTAGATGAAAACTAAAGCTTACACATAAACCACCTCAGGAACATGCCATAATTTTATAGACTTTCATACATCCTTTAATATCTTTAAATGTTACTTCATAAGGACTCTAATTTCAAACCAGACTCAGCCTATTTACCTGATTATCCCACCGTGCAGTGTCCAACTAATGCCACTAAAGTTTTGCTGCTGCAAAATTAACAGGCGGCAAATGTGCCGAGCTTCCGGTTCTCAAGCTACCTGGCCCCGGCTCGTCATACCACGTCCTGTCGGCAGGACATCAAACCGACAGCAGACAGTCGGACAATGGACCCGAACTAGGACTGGTCCTGTGGATTGTTGACTCTCCCCCAGCCCCTGCCTTAATGCCGTGGTGTGCGGAATGCGGCTAAGCTGTTAACTTGGCCACGTCTGTTGTCTAATTGTCTATGTAAGCCACCCTCCGTCCTTCATCCGATGTGTTCCCCGGTGTGTTCCCCGCTATGTATGTATGTGTGCACATCCCGGAGGACACTTTAAACTGCCGACAGGCGTGTGAGATTAAAGACGTGCCAAGGCGGAATACGTCTGGATTTACATTTCGGCCAGGACATTGTGTGTGCTGACTCGGCTTCGTGTTGGTGGGCGGGCGAAATAGGACTATTAGCCCAAATGGAGGCCTCCGGAAAAAAGAGAAAACAGAGAACGGAGCCGGAATGAACAACAGAGAAGAGAACATATGAAATTAATAATAAAACAACATGGAAAATTCACTTTTTGGCCAATTGCCCGCGGCTGCATTCCCATGTCACCCTTTTTGCATGCGAAGAGGCCGAGTTTCGTCCCCAAGCAAACACCCGGACAAACAGTTAATGCATAAAATATGAGGCGTGACTATACTTTTGAATCAACTCCGTTTGTGGCCAGCAGCTGCTGCAGCCAATTTGGAATTTTCACCGATATCGGAACGTGCGTGTATATTTTAAATAAATTTACATTAATGTTGGCGAAGCCTCTACGGCATTCCAATGGCCCGTTTAAGGATCTGGGTCTTCGTGGAAGGACTTGGCTAACATAATCATAGTGTGCTGAAAGCCAAGGATCAGCCAGACTTGAGGGATTCTCGGAAAAAACTAATGGGATATTAATTTCAATGAAGTCAGTCGAGGATGGCGGAATATAAATCTTTCATTTGGTACCCCTAAGATGGTCCCCTGAAATTTCCGCGGGTCTATTGGTTAACATTTTCCAGGGATCTGTCTGATTATCAATGAAGCTGATCAGGTCCAAGCCCCAAGCCGTAAGTCCCCTGCCCTCGCTCTCTCCCTCTTGATCGGATCATCTTTCGGGAACAACTGATGGGTAAAAACAAAGCCCTGTTTGTCAGAAACAGAATCAACTGATAGCCACCAAATCCCAAGGGTCCCGATCTTAACTCAACTTTATCTCAGATCTCTTATCTTTGATGTCCAGAGTTTAGTCGCTTTTGTTTTTCATTTTAAGATAACCTTAACTTTACCTTAATAGAAAATGTTTAAATAATAATATGCTTACTGAGTAGAAATTAATAAAAACCTCAATCTCAAGATGTAGAAAATATAGTTTTAAATATTTTCAGATTTATTGAATATCAATTGAAAAATATATTCTAAATAGCAAATAAAGAGTTTTTATTTCCACTTTCCTTTGCAGTTGCAGTTTTGCTGGCAAAATAACTAAAATGTTGAGATACAAATGTTGCTCATCAAGTGTACTATGGGCAAACAATCGTTTTTTGGGCCAAAAACTATTTAAAAATTACATTTTAAGGTATATTCTGATAAGAAAAATATAATATATAAGTCAAAGAGGCAGTCCAAATAAAGCTAAAATATTTACATGATTTGCCTAGGCTCCACTCCCTCTAAAGTTACTAATTTATGACACAAAAAGTGGTATTTGTCCCCATAGTACAGTGCAATTATTCTGGCCACATGTTGCCAGTCTCGGGACTTCGGTTCTGCACTTAAGAGCGGTTTCTGGTCAACGCACGATCAGTTTGAGTTCGGATTTGAAGCGGAACGCCAGTCCCGCTTCCAATATTACACTAACAGTCGCTTTTGTTCTTCGTATTTTTCGTGTCGCTGCTCTAAATCACAGCAATAAGTAAAAACCTCTTCTGCTCACTGTCAAGCTTTCAGGTGAGTTTCCCCTGAATATTTGATGCGATCCCGTCCGATCCCCTAGTCCATGGGTGCGAAAGAACAAACTTTCTCGACACATTTCATACAGAACTAAACACAGCGGGATTTATGTAAACACAACCTACATTCCCTATGGGGTTGGGTTTCAGGGAGCGCAAAATAATTGAATTGGGTCAAATGTCTAAAAAGTAGTGCCCTCGGTCCCGTTGTAGATCGCGTTCCGATTTAGTATCAGTATTATAATGTGTTTGTTCTTGCTATGCATTACAATTGGTCCCCTTATATACTATGTATAAACGAGGGAGTTTTTCATTAAAAGGTTAAATGCACTTTCAGGGCCATTACTTTACATCTGTAAAGTCCCCCGTTCATACCTAATATATAAATATTGTACATCCTATATAAGGGAGCTGTGGCAATCTTATGCTCAGCTTATCAGGCTTGAATCGTTCAGGAAATCACAAAATGATAGCAAGAAGGGAATCACAAAACAGTAATCAGCAGTTGAGAAATATATTTATTTTTAATTATTTTTCTTGTAAAGGTGGTGAAACAATGACCGATTTCGAGGCCTATAATTACCCACAGACCAAATAAATTGAACTTTAATATATGTGGCCACATTTCCATTAAAAAACCATAAATATTTTCAATGAGTAACTCACAAAATAATAAAAGGAAAACTTCTCGAAGCGGAAAATGCCCACCGAATTTTGATGGTCAGCCATCAGAGGACTGTGAATCATTCTAATAAATATTTTTTGTACAAAAATAACATAATGATGCCTGGACAAATGCTCTCAGTTTGAAATAATCAACCGGGAATCCGGATAGAAAGCAAAAAGAAAAGACAACACAAACACACGTAGCAAACATATGTCAAATCGCATTAGCTGAAGACCTTAAAGCAAAAAAAAAAAAAAGTGTGGCGATAAGAATGAATCCGTATTCGAGCTCTGAAGAGAAGAAAACAATCTATTAATTATGCGAAACAGCTGCTCAGGTTAGATACAAGTGTATGAAATTCGAGCCCCAAGTACCCAAAGTAAATACTTGACTTGGGCTGAGCTTGCATTAATTAATGAGAACCATTGGGAATGCAGCAACGTGCCCGAAAGTTTCGTTCATTCGACTCCCGCAATGAATTATGGGTCGGGATAAATGGAATTAATTCCAAACAGTTTGCAAGCAAAACAAACAAAAGATTATATCGTTTTGTTGTCACTAAGCAATTGAGCCGTGAACTTCAATTGAAGCCTCCCAGTTGAACCGAGCTGAGCTCTGCGCCGAGATAAACTCAGTCGAGATGATTTAGATTGAATTCCCAGGAAGCGGAACGGGTTAAGACCAAATGCCAGGAAATAGGAAATAGAATGACCACTTGAAGGAAATAAGCGCTGCTCACAGCTCTAATTTAATTGGGACACGAGATCACTCAACTGGTGCCCTAATTAACATTGAATATCAGTTATAATAAATACTTATATTTTACGAGGCAAGCAACTGATGAGATCTTTATTGTCTCCCGAATTAATTAATGAGATTGCCATCTTAACCAGATAACTGTGTGGTTTACATATTAAGAATATTTAGGACAATTTAAAACTTGATATCAAGCCGATCCATATATTCAAATAAACAAGTTTAAGAGCTGTTATTTTAACTATATAAAGTTTAGCAATGAAATTATATGGAAAGTCATTCGATTTGATATTTTTAAACTTTTATGAATGTAAAATTAGAATGTTTTAAGAGGTTTCAGCATTATAAAGCTCAATTTTCTTTTATAAATATTTTGTAAAACGTTTATTTTATATTTTATAACAACAGCATTGTACAGTTTTAATATGGAGATTCCCAAAATATATCTTTGGCCCTAAATCTCGTATAATCTATTATTCCACTCCCTATATTATTTTTCAGAATGAAGCTGGGTTTCTTGGGTCTCTTGTTGCTGGGAGCTATCTCGGGCATCTCAGCAAATCGCACTTTCACGGTCGACTACGACCACGATCAGTTCCTAAAGGATGGGAAACCGTTTCGCTTTATATCGGGCTCCTTCCACTATTTCCGAGCTCATCCCGGCACATGGCAGCGCCATCTGCGTACCATGAGAGCTGCAGGTCTCAATGCAGTTACCACGTGAGTTTTTTCTGGTCAATCAAGGAATCAGAAAAGTAAATAATTCGTCTAACTCTGACAGTTATGTAGAGTGGTCCCTGCATAATCCCCGCGATGGCGTCTATGTCTGGAGTGGCATTGCTGATCTGGAGCACTTTATTCGCTTGGCTGTGGGCGAGGATTTGCTGGTTATTCTCCGGCCGGGTCCGTACATCTGTGCGGAACGTGACATGGGAGGCTTTCCCTACTGGCTGCTCAAGAAATACCCGGGGATTCAACTTCGTACAGCGGATGTTAGTAAGTAATCCATAAAGTGAAGCGTTCTTCAATTCAAATTACTTATGTACATCTACCTATATATAATCCCCTCAGACTATCTCAGCGAGGTGCGCATCTGGTACTCGCAACTCTTCAGCAAGATGTCCCCCTATCTGTACGGAAATGGCGGACCCATCATCATGGTTCAGGTGGAGAACGAGTATGGCTCCTATTTTGCCTGTGACCTGAATTACCGCAACTGGCTGCGTGACGAAACCAAGAGCCATGTGAAGGGTAAGGCAGTGCTCTTCACTAACGACGGACCCAGCGTTTTGCGGTGCGGCAAGATCCAGGGTGTCCTGGCCACCATGGACTTTGGAGCCACAAAGGACCTCCGGCCCACTTGGGCCAAGCTGCGACAGTTCCAGCCGAAAGGTCCGCTGGTCAATGCGGAGTATTATCCCGGCTGGCTGACCCACTGGACGGAACCGATGGCCAATGTTAGCACGGAATCGATTTCGCAAACTTTCAAGTAAGTTTTAGGACTTAAAAAAAAATTTTATAAACTTATTTTGGATTAATTCGATCAGAGATATGCTGGATAGTGGGGCCAGTGTCAACTTCTATATGTTTTACGGCGGCACTAACTTCGGCTTCACGGCCGGAGCCAATGAAATTGGACCTGGAAACTATATGGCGGATATCACAAGCTATGACTATGACGCTCCCATGACGGAGGCCGGCGATCCCACGCCAAAGTATATGGCCCTGCGTCGTATTATCGGCCGTTACCTGCCGCTGCCCAACGTGCCAGTGCCCGAGCCCGTGCCCAAGCGATCCTATGGAACTGTGCGTCTCGCTAGCTGCTGCACCCTACTCTCGGAGGAAGCACGGCAATGCCTTTCCACGGGCTTCGTGCAGTCGGCCACGCCAAAGACCTTCGAGGCTCTTGGTCAGTACTCCGGCTTGGTGCTGTATGAGACCTGGCTGCCGAGCTTCAAGCGTGATCCGAGCATCTTAAACATAGCCGGGATTGCGGATCGCGGCTATGTCTATGTAGACGGAGAATACGTGGGTCTGGTGGCCCGGGAGATACCCTCGTTTGACATTGCGCTAAGTGTCAGTGCCGGACGGAAGCTGCAGATTCTCGTAGAGAACCAGGGACGAATCAACTTCGGCCGAAAGCTTAATGACTTTAAGGGCATCGTCCGGGATGTGCGACTGGACAAGAAGGTGCTGGCTAACTGGAATATGACCCAGTTTCCGCTGGAGTCGTACGACAACCTGGAACAGCTTATAGCCCAGTCAACCGAGGCAGCTCGCCTGGGCTTCCAGGAGCTACGGAAGCTGCGCACGATGCTTCGCACTGGTCCGGCTATCTACCACGGCCAGCTAGAGATCCAAAATGAGGCGAATCTCGCTGACACCTATCTGGACATGTCCGGCTGGGGCAAGGGCATTGTCTTTGTAAACGGAGAGAATCTCGGCCGGTACTGGCCGCTGGTGGGGCCACAGATCACCCTTTACGTGCCAGCACAGGTGCTGAAGGCGGGGTCCAACCGCCTGGTTGTGGTGGAGTACCAGCAGACGCCCACTTCGCTGGAGCTGCACTTCCGGGACACCCCTATTTTAAACGCGAGAACCGTTTAAGTCCTGGACTAAGGACTAACGACTGAGGGCTTTCGCCACGTGCATCCATCGCCATACATCATGCAACATTCGTTAATGTAGATCTAAATGTAAATTTATGCGGTTTAAGTTCTTTGTGAGACATTAAAGCGACCCCGGGGCGGACGCGTACAGTCTGCCTCGTTATCCTTTTGTAAAAGACTCATTAAAGATGTGGGGGAGCCGGGAGCTGAGACGGAGACGGGGAAGGAAATGGCAAGGAGCGGCAGGCTCGGGCATGTGTGACCTTTGTGCTCTGGCCAAATTAATCCCAAATGATTGAAATTGTAATCTACAGAAATGCGCTGATGACGAGCTCTAACCCAGTCAAAGGCGGTTCCGAGGCAAGTGTCGCGTCTTGGTTCGTTGATTTTTAGGTAGCTCAAACTTTTTTATGACTTCATGTGGTACCCTCACCGAATCAGTCCATGTCTTCAAGGAACTTTCCTAGCTGATTAGTCCTCTTATCCCCTTTTGATTTATAGATGAATGCGTGCCTCGAAAATTAACTTATTTTTAGACATAGATACTCAATATTAAATTTAAAACAGTTTAAACTTTTGATCTTCTTTAACTTGGAGCAGTTTTCTTTACGTAATTTATTTTTAATCAACAAAATTCATAGTAAAGTCTTGATAAATATTATACTAACTTGGAGTAGTTTTCTTTACTTAATTTATTTTTAATCAACAAAATTCATAGTAATGTCTTGGTAAATATTATGCTAAATAATACACAGGTATCATAGAAATCTTTAGTGAATAAACATCCTTTTAATAAATGTATTAGGTGTAAAGAATAACAATTTAAAATAGAAAAGGCTTTTCTTTGAACTCAGAACTATTAGATTACTGAAAATTAGATATTTCTTCTACATTATGTAGACATCCATATATTTATAACTCAAATCTTCGACATACACCTTTCAAGGGAAAAAGCCTTAATATGTATATTCTCCTTGAGAATACATTTTAATATTTATACAAACTTGAACAGTTTCCAAAATATTTTAGCTATCCCCAGCCTGTCCTAGGCCTGTAATAAAATATTCACTTAAATTGTGCTTCAGCCACCTGGCCTTTGTATGTAGATGCTATTTTGGTCCAGAGTGCTATGGGCCGGAGAATCACTCCCCGCGTGGCCATCTCCGGTTCCCGTAATGAGTCCGGCAGGCTCAGTTGTTGTTGTTCTTGTTGGCCGGGTTAATTAGTACGGTTTGTAGGCACACTCACATGCAGTGGCTTACATTTTAAAGCATCTTTTAGGCGCAGCTGCAACTCAAGTATTTGCTGGCTACACACGCCGTAATTGCCCTGTTGTAGTCCGAGTTGACATAAAACAAGTTAAGACCCAGGGGCAGTTTTAAAGCGCCACCTCATGTCATCCATGGCACGGACCCCAGGCCCCAGACTCGGGACTCGGGACAGTAGTGTCTTTGCGGGCGAGTGCTCGCCTAATGGCTGGCGTTGCGTGCCCGGCCACCGGATGTGTGCCATACCCATCCCGGAATCTGGTTCCCTGCATTGATGTTGGTTTTTATTAGCTCTTGCCGCCGGCTGTCAATTGATGACGTCCATCCTCCATAAACAATGTTTGTGCCCTCGCCGGGCCAAAAGATGTAAAACAAAACAACAAAATGAACAACCTGCCTGAGAAATGTCCCAAAAAAGTTTGATTGTATGTGTGTGTTTTTAGCACCCAATTGTAATGAGGATCTCCTCGGATAATCAGGCAAATTTACACACTGTCAGGCCAATTCATCCCGGGATTTATGCAGTACAATTATCAGCAGGCCTCACGTAGTTCCCAGGCAATCCCCCAAAGACCCCATTATAAACTGCTTCTTGGATGTAAGGAATTTGCCAGCATTAAGTGAAAATTTCTCTTTTTATCTTCTTTAAATTGAAGGGAAGCTGGTCAAGAAATTTAATGGTTAAATAGTAAAATCTTGTGCCATAAAAACTTGGCGACGGTTATAAAGAGAGACCCCAGGAGATCAGGCAGGTTATAAAATCTGTTAAGAAATTTTGAATAATTGCGCCAAAAGCATTCTTAAAAAATATACCTTTTTTATGATGGTGACATATTTTTATGATAACCGTTATATTTTATTTGGTATTCCGGTTCCTTATACATTTATAATATTCGACAAAGAAGAACTATTACGGTTTAAATTTGGTAAATAAATTTCCTTTTTTGAGCAATTAAAAATGATGTTTAATACTAAAAGGATATATATTTATATATATGAATATTATGTTATATAATTTAAAAATATTATTTTTATAAATGTCTTTGAATTTTATGAAATAAGACAAACATCCCATTTTATATAAAACGATAAATTCGCACATCCAAATAAGTTCTACAAATTTTAGAGTCAAGTTAATATTTGAAATTAAATATTTTTAACTTTAAGCGAGTCAAAGCCCATTGATATTATATGTAAAAGTGTATTTAAAAAACAAAATAACCGTTTTTCAAACAATTTTCTATTTAAAAAGGTAAAACACACATAACAAATGCTGATCATTTTAAAAATCCGCATAGATAAGGTTTTTAAAGATATTTTTTTAACTATTTGGCGCATTTTAAAAATTTATACAGAGTCAGGTTAAAATAAAATGAAAGCCTCGCTTACAAATAATGCAGACAATTTGAGGTTTTTAGAAAGTAACTTTCACTGTTCTTAGTTTCACTTTTCTGACCTTTTTTAGCTGAGAGTCGCGTGACGAACGCGCCGAGAAGTATGCAACAACTGAGCGACAGATCGAAGCGGCACGGTCCTTTATAAATGGCTGATGGAGGTGGAAGTATGGCGGACGGAAGTAGATAGCGCGAGCGAAACAGGAAGAACGAGCGGCGGGGCACGAAGGCGACCCGAACGTGAGTTTGTGTTTGCTCGGACTCGTGCATATCAACAATTGGTCGAATAGAAACTGAGGCGCTGGCGAGGAGGTGGGTGTGCCTCCACGGGCTTTGTGGTGTGATGTGTGTGTGGATGCCAGTGGGAATCCGAAACCGAAACCGAAAGCGCGGAGTAAAAAATATGCCTCCTCCTGGCCGAGCAATTGAATTGAACGGAAATTCTGTTTGCATATGTGAATAAAACATATGCAAAAAGTAGGCGAAATGCGAAAAGAGAAAAATATAAAAAAGCAATATAAGAGAGGGGGAGAAAGGAGGAATCAGCAAGCAGAAAGGACAACGGTGCAGCCAACTGCCTGGCCAACTGGCGAAATTAATTTCAATTTTGCTTATTTTCGTGCTCTCTTGCTTTTTGCGTATATTTTAATATTTATGATTTACCTTGCACATTGTTGGTTTTGTCCCAGCTATTTGCCCGGGAAAGTTTTAATTAAAATTATTTACGGGTGCAGCCCATTAGGCAAACAAAACTATGTGTCCTCAGAAAGCAAACACAAAATCATAACAATTATAAATGAAGTTTTAAATAATAAATAATTAATAGATTCTTCTTCCTTTTTGTCACCACTTTTGCATAATTAATGCTTAGTTATTATTCAAAATATTATTTTCAGCTTCGTTATTTTCGAAAAGTGTAATAATGTTTAAAGGATCAAATAAAAAAATTACACTCCTTTAATATAAAATGTTTGCCTTGGTGCTTTAATGCCAACATTTTGGGTTAATTCCCAAAATATATATTATTTTTTCTACCTCAACTGTTTATTTGACATTTAAATAATTCAATCAATGTTTATAAATGTATTTAAATTTAAATTGTATGCACAAATTGTGGAAAATGCGTCACAAGGCGGGGCATAAGAAATGACGGACAAGTAAGTCTGAATTTTGTGAAGCTGCCCGGCCACCAACAATGCACTTGAGGCGAGGTCGTGGCAGCGGCATTTAAGATAAGACACCCGGAACACCCACTCGCCACTCGAAAAGGCCAAGTGGATGCCACACTCACATCCGGGGGCCAGCAGTTGTTCTGGCTGGCTGCCACTATAACGCCAGTTTTTCGGTCTAAAATTAACCGTGGAAGCACCGCTGCTTCCTGCTGGCATAATTTTATCGTTGCCTTCTTCCTCGAGATAAATACGTACATATATATGCATATCCTTCCGCTGCGGCACCTTTGCGTCGTAAAAGTTACAGTGTACGCGCGCAGCTCTGACAAAATTTGCATTTAAATTGCAATGTATTTCGGGGCGGAAAATGGCCAATTGCTCAGAGCGCCGCAATTAACAGATTTTCCAAATAACTGAATCATTTGGCAACTGCCATAAACTCCCTTCGCCAGATACTCATAGCCCCCTGGTGGTGACGCAACTAAATATTTACTCCAACCAACCATTGGTAAACATAATTAGCATTTAATTAAAATAAAATTGCCCGTCGATAGACAAGCAATTTGTGATTTGATTATCGAAATCAAATAAGACCGCCGCAAAGCCTTTTCGCTTGTGTAAATAGCCGCGACGCGGCTGCGAATGGGTAACAGGACCAGATAAGGTCCTCTCTCCATCATTAGAACTCCAGTTCCGATAACTACGGAATATGGCAGGCGGTTAAGTGTGCGTTTGATTGGATTATGGCCCTTTTGCAACAGCGGATGACATTTTATGGGTCAGTGATAGACAGCAAATTGGTTTTGTTTTCGATTGCGTCTATTTTTTCGGTTGCGGTAGGTGCCACCTGTTGCACAGAGAATTCCTTTGGCCCCCTCCTTTGAGCAGGTGGTGCAAATTCAATTTAAAATTGCACTCTACGCGGCAGGGTGGCCCACAGAATTTTTAAAGGATGAGTAATCGAGGAACCAACTGAACTGCATCGCGGGGAGATCAATCATTTTGGAATTTTAATATTCGATAATAATAAATGGTTACAGGTGAGACTTTCTTTCAGATGAACCTTTTCCGATCTGCCTAGTCAAAAAATAGACTACCAAATATACCCCTTTAAACATTAGATTTAAAAAGATTTTAAATCGTTCAATTAACATCACCTTTGCACCTTCTTGAAATTAAAATAAAATTTATTCCGTTTTAAATTCAAGTCTTGTTCAGGTTCATTAACTTATGGCCCTGCCCTCGCTACATTTCCCACTTTTTGTCGTTCAGACTGCTTTGTTATTTGCCAGCCATTTATTGTTGAGCAAATAAAACGTATTTGCTGCCCATATGGATGGTCGAAACACAATTGATTTATATGAAGGGCGAATCCCCGCTTATTGAAAGTGACAAAGTAAGTATAAAAATATGGCAAGCGAAAAAAGAACGCTTTATTTTAATACCTTTTAAAGAAAACTGCAAATAAATTGCAATGAACTTTTCCAGAGGCAGGAAAAAAGCGTATAAATTAATTTTTTTCATAAAATGATTTACACATGTTTTTATTTGAAAGATTTCAATTGAATTAAGGATTACATGTTTCCAATTTAGTGAGTATTTAAGGCTAGGCGTAGAAGCTAAAAAATTAAATAACTGGAATGATTTAAACACTAAAAGGACCATGAAGAATACATGAACAGTTTTGTAAGAGCTAAACGAGCTGAAGAAGCTGAGCTGCCACGATGCGGCCGTTCAGAGGGGCCGCTAAAGCTTGGTTAAACTCAACAATCGTATCTAGACTATATATCGCTTCAATTCACATAAATTACCTAAGACGAAAGTGGCTAGAGTATCGGATTTGGCCAGAGGCCCCTTGCGGGTTATTCGATCCGAATAACCCCAGCCCCCACACCGCCACTGTGGGCACACATCGGCGGCATAAAAGTCCATTTGTCAGTCTCCGGATCATACACCTCGACAGTGGAAAGATTTGACTCCCCATCATAGCCACCGATGGCCCACAGCTTGCCCATGTTGGCGGCCAGGGCTACACGGGAGCGTTTGCAGTTCATGGGCGTCACCAGCTTCCAGGTGTCCGTCTGGGGATCGTAACACTCCACAGAACGCAGAAAAGAGTTTCCGCAGTAGCCGCCACACACGTATATCTTTCCATTCAACGTGGCCACTCCAAGGCGACAGCGGCGATTAAGCATCGGCGACATCTTAACCCAAGCATCCTCGTTCTGATCATACCTCTCCACCGAATCGAATATAGACAGTCCATCGTGGCCGCCCAGTGCGTAGACAAAGCCATTCAACTGTGTTACTCCGCCAGCCGAACGATATTTCATCATTTGAGCAACCTGCAGGGAAGAGTGAGGAATTTAACAATGATCAGTTTTCCCTCGCTTCTGTGGAAAAAGGCCTTGACTCACCGTCTTCCATGTGTTGGTCTTGGGATAGTAAACCTCAACGGTATTCAGCGAGGTGACACCATCGTATCCGCCACACACATAGATACAGTCATCTAGGGCGGCAACACCCACTGCGCTGCGCTTGCACAGCATGGCACAGCCTTGTGACCACTTATTCTTGCGTGGATCATAGACCTCCACTGTGGAGAGGCGTTCGGTGCCATTGAAACCACCAAATGCGTATAGCTTTCCATCCAACACGGCCACGCCCACGCGGGATCTATTCGAAAATGAGGTCATTAATTAGGGTACAAATTTTTATATGATAATTTACAACACCCACCTCATCATGGACATCTGTTCGCCCATTTTCCACTTCTTGGTGAGGGGATCGTAGATTTCCACCGTGCTAACCGACTCCCCGGTGCTGGCCAGTCCGCCCACGGCGTATATTTGTCCCGTAAAGAACTCGCCGCAGCGCTGACGGGTACGAAAACTCTGCAGCAGACCGCGCCGCTCGGGCATCAGGTGAAAGTCCTTGGCCTCGTCTAGTAAATCTCGACACTGGTGTGATGAGCGGATGAGCTCCTCGCGGGCCACACGATCCGCCAGAAACTGCGGTGACAGCAAGGGCAGACGCACTGCGGCCAGCACCTGGGGGAACAGTTCGGAGCGCTTGTCTTCTGCGTACTTCACCCACTTCATACAGGCCTCGAAGATGACCTCCTCGGTGCGTACGTTGAGCTCGTCGCGACGCATTAGCTCCAAGAGCTGGTCGCAGTCCAGCGAGAGGAATTCCTCCGACTGAGAGACTTTGGCAAAGTTCTGATCAATGTACTTGTCAGCGGCATCGATCAATTGGCGGCAGATCATAGAGTCGGCGAAGGTGCGAATGCCCAGAACGTTGTGCGGGTGGAAGCGGGATATCAGGAAGCTGGCGCAGGCATCCCGGACGTTGGACAGCTGCAGGAACGAGGCGCCCACCATGAGGCTCTGAACGTTCTGGTTGTCGATGCGCACCTGGCCGCTGTACACATAGTTGATGAGGCTCTCCAGGGCGCTCGGCTCGATGGCGCTCTCCTTCATGGTGATCTCCTTGATCCGGCTCTCGGCCATGTTGTTGGTGAACATCGCGTAGAAGTATGGGATGGTGGCCGCCAGCACGACGCGGTGCGCGGAGAACGTCTGATCTTCAACCTGCAATAATTCGGATGGCGTTTTATATTTAGACACCGAGATAATGGCAACGCCTGCATCCGAGCTGGGGGTGATTGCTCGCCACCGACCTTCAACGTGACATCGCATAGCTTGCCCATCCTCCGGATCTCCTTGAACAGCGGGAAACTCTCGCCGAACAGCTGTTCATGTTTGTAAACGAAATACTGATCCTCCAGTTGGCTATTATCACTCAAATCCATCACTTCCGCGGATGAAGAAAAATGATAAGGGACACAATTAGTGATGCCAAATATTGTTTGCTACTGCAGTGTTGGGTGTGAGCGTTCGCCGATAGACATTATCGATAGTGGAGGCTGCTGGGATAATTTACAAGCAAAATTAGTTTACACAAATTTAATTTAATTAATTATATTAATATTAATTAATAATATTTTTAAAATAAAATATATAAACTTCGATTAATGTTTATCATTTGAACAGGAGATTTCAGGCGCCACCCCATCATGGGGCACCAATAATGTTTTCCGGCACTGGCAACTCTAACAGCTGATAGTATGTTTTCTTCAGTCTGATTTGGGACCGAAACAAATTAATTTCTAATCAAATTTTTTGCTATATACAAATAATAGCCACGACCTGCTCCAACTGATGATAGGAGCACCTCTGTTTGCGAGGACGGGCAGTTAGCAATCAACATGGAGACCACCGCACCACCGAGAGAAACACAGGTCAGGGCGGTGATTTCGCTAAAATTGTTGATGACGTCTCATCTTGTTATTTGCATTTGCAGAAGAACACGAATCCAATTGAGGCGCTGAGCAAAGATGAAATCATCAGCAAATACAAGGGTTTGCTCAACATAGCCAAGAAGGCCAAACAGGCCAAGGATGGTGAGTGCAAAAGGGAAACTTCCAGAAGCGACGATTGACCACGTCGTTTCACTTTCAGAACTCACCGAGGAAAATCGCCTGCTGAAGGAAGCCCTCAAGCGGGCGGCGGAGAAGCAGAGCAGCCTGCCAGCCATGCAGGAAATGGTCCAGGAGTTCACGGAGAAGAATCTGATCCTCACCGAGCAAGTGAACACCCTGAAGCGAAAGACCAAGGAGGATAGCGACCGCCTGGAGCAATTCGAGATCGAGAATGAAAGCCTGAAACGGCAGCTCGGGCGACTGAGTGACGAAAACGATGACCTCTTGGCTGATGTGGACCGCATGGAGAAGGCCATGCAACAGGTCAATGCCCTGGGCAATGAGCAGCGAAAGAACTTGGAGCTGCTGGAGGTAGACATTGCCAAAATTAAGGAAGCAGAGGCGGAGAACTCTCGCCTCCGAGAGCAACTAGTCACGGTGAACGAGGAGTCAACGGTTTTGCAGCAGAAGTATCAGAGCATGAAGGAGCTGAACTCCGAGCAGCGCAAAAAGTTTAACTCCCTAAAAGATCGCTTCATTGACGTTCACCGTAAGCTGAAGAACCTGAAGGAGTGCAAGTGTGTACTTCTAGAGACACAGCACGAGTACGCCGCCTCCGTATCCAAGTGGCAGGCGGAGATCATCAGGGCCTCTCAGCTTCTGTGTGGCAAGATGTCTTCTCTGCAGGCCGAGAATGAGCAGCTGAAGCAGGACACCGAAAGAGCGGATAATAATCGTCGCAATGACGAGGATACGCTAGATCGCAAGCGACTTTTGCTCAGAATCAAAGACCTCGAACGCCTGTCCAAGACGATTAAGCAGTCACAGGACCACCAGCGCAACAGTCTCGACGTGCAACGTCTTTTGGACAGATTAAATACCATCGAAAAGCTGGCAGCCGTCGTAAAGGAACAGCAGATAGCGGACAAGGAGCGATTGACTGTTGTAACGAGGGAGCAGCAGAAGAACGAAAACCATTCCAGCAACCTAAATGTGACCGTCTTTCAGGAAAAACTCTCGCAAATGCAAGGCCTCGTCCAAGTCATCGAAAGGGAGCGCAGTAATCAACAGATTCAGCTAAAGGATCTAGAAGCCATTTGCATAGAACTACGACAACATAACGAGGACTTGCTCACGCGCTTCCATCTCAAAGAGCAGGAGCATTCCGAGCTGCTGGCCGAGATGCGTGAACTGAACGAGGCGCTTAAGGGACGTGGCGATGCCATCTCCCGCCTGCAGGAGCAGCACGAAGCGGAGGTTAAGCGGCAGCAAGAGCTAGAGGCCCAATTGTCCGGCAGTCAGCAGGCGACGCTGGATAAGTTACAAATAATCGAGCAACTCCAATGCAGGGTTGACGAACTAGAGCAGGCCAATGCCGATGCTCAAAGTGATGTATTGTCCACATCGACGATATCACGAGCAGAGGAATTGAGTCGCTTACGGGAAGTGGACGAAGGCTACGAGGAGAAATACAACAAACTCAGGGCCCTGGCTGCGAAGCTGAAAAAGAAGCTGCAAGAGCAAACGCAGCAACTTAAGGAAATGGATCAGAGCGGACAACTCAAGGATATGGATTTGGATGCCCTTAAATTGGCTCAGGCTCAACTGCAGCAGGATCTGAATGCCGCGCGCGCTGAGAACCAAAAGCTCAAATCAAAGGAGAAGACAAAGAACTCGAGTGTGCTGAATCTAGAGATCGAAGCAGCCGAAAAATCTCTTGCGGATGTTAGTGCCAAGTTGACAGTTAAATCAAGCGAGTTGGAAACCGTTCGAGAATCATTATTCAGCAAAGAGAATACCATAATCCAGCTGCGCAAGGAGATTGCCATTTTGGAGGAGGCCAAAAACGGAGAAGCTGCGCACTCCCAACAGCTAAAAGAGCAGATTGATCGCATGCAGGTGCAGGTCAAGGACGCCGTTCACAGTAAGCAGCAGGCACTCACCAAGAATAAGGACTTGGAGCAGGGTGTAGAGAAGGCAAAGGCAGAGGCGGAGCAATTACGTCTACAGCTGGCTGAAAGCGCCCAGCAGTACGAGAGCCGGCTAAACAAGTCCACCGACCTACTGACCAGTCGAACGGAGGAGCTGGAGGCGCAAATGGCGAGCGAAAAGCAGCTAAAGCTGGCAGTTCGTAACGTAGAGCGAGCCCACGAGGATCTGCAAATGGAGTATACGGAATATAAGTTGAAGGCGCAGGCAGTGCTTCGCAAGAACCAGAATAAGGGCACCAAAGAGCAGGAGCTGGAGGATGAGTTAAGCGCCCTGAGGGAGAGCGAGAGTAAACTTCGGGCAACTAACGAGGAAAGAGCAGCACGTCTTGCCCAGTTGGATGGTCAGGTCGAGGCACTGCAACAGGACAATGCTGAGCTTCAGAAGCGTAGCAAGGAGCTGCTGTCACTGGTGGACGAATTGCGCCAGAAGAATGATATGCTGACACTGGAAAATCAGCGCCAACTGCAGTTCGAGCACGACCTAATGCAGCAGCACCACCAGGAAATCGATAAAATAGACGCGGGCCATCAGGAGCAATTAAAGCAGATGCAGCTAAAGTTGGAAGAGTCTCAGCAGAAGCAGCAGCTCAACATCTCCCAGCGCAGCAACACGTCTGTCGTGAGTGGTGAGCCCAGTCCGGAGCAGGCCAAAATTGACTTCTTGCTCATGGACCACGAAACGAATTTGGATGCCGTTGCTGGAGGCGATATCTCTCTAGCCCAGCTGGCGGCCCAGCGAAAGATATCCACTGCCTCGAGACGATCACACGACTTTATGCCGCTTGATGAGCTCCTTAACACTTCCATGAATCAAATAACCAGCGACACAGTGACCACCATATCTAACTTCGGCCGCAGCGTCTCCCAACAGGAGGACGATGATGCGGACTTGGCCGCAAGTGGAGATGTTACCGTCCAAAATGCCCAACTCCAGGCCACCAAGGAACGGTTAGTAATCCAGGAAAGCCGTGTCAAGCATTTGACTTCCCTTTTGGCAGAGAACGAGCAGGATCTGGCCAAGCTGACCCAAATGAATGATATGCTCAAGGAGGAATTGCGCCGCCAAGAGCGTTCAGAGGAACGGGAACAGCATATGCATAATTCTGAGTATTTGAAGAATGTTTTCTTAAAGGTACTTACCTATGATTTTAATGTATAAGATTCTCAACAAATTTAACATGTTCCATAAATTTCAGTTCCTTACCCTTAACAATGCGGATGAGCGCCAGCGCTTGGTTCCCGTGCTGAATACCATTCTCCGATTGAGTCGCAACGAAATGGAGATGCTAAACTGTGTGGCAAAGGGTCAGAAAGGTAGCTATTATATCTGATTTTTGACTATGAATACTCTCATACATTCTCTTTTTAGTGTCCACAGATGGAACCCCTCGTGGCTGGACGGGATTCCTGACAGCGTGGAGCGGAGGAGGTGGCGGAAGCAATAACAATAACTGAGTATCATCATCATAGAGATAAGTTCATATATATTACGTATAATTGGATGTTCCCAGATGAGGATGCATTATGTAAATCTTGTAAAATTTCCTTATTTTATATTAATGTATTTTGAAATTGTCCGATGCTGTTTGGCACACCGTACTTTGTACGCATTTGTTGATATTCTTCGAGTTGAGCGCCCTATACAGTACTCACTGAGCAATATGTATGTGTATGTACGTATATTTGTTTTATATTTAAAAAAAGGAAGGTCATTTTGAATGGTTTCTTTAATTTAAAATTCTATTACCATATTTAGATCAGACTATAAATCAATGCTAGTGTTGTCTATAAATTAGTTTTCTTTACTTGTATTGTATGTACTATATATATATATATATATGAGCTATACATAAATAGGATCGGTAATTATGAATATACATTCGATTTACTAAGTGTGTATACTGTCTACATGCAATATACAAAATTAATATATTACCTTTAACCTAACATTAAATCCATTAAAATAAAAACTGTAAATCAAGTAAAACAAAGAACATTCGCTTAAGAAGAAGGTGAACGATCCAAATCTCGGATTTTGAAAACTTAGAACAACAGGGGGATAGAAAGTATGCGCCAAAATCAAGATCACAAGATTCGAAGAATTACTTAAAAACTAATCAGTTGTGTGAGCCTGGGTCGCATTCCTCGCCGCTCTGATCTATTGCCAAACGCCCGCATAGTTACCCACCAGCGTGGCTGGAAGTGGCCCGCCGGCTGCAAAGAGTCGCATCCTTGTGCTGTCGTAGCAGTGCGTGTAGATGGCGGGTACGTATTTCACCTGCTGGAAGCCGTCCATTTCGTCTTCGGGGTACTATAAAAAATGGGACTGAGTTCCTTGAATTTCAATAATTGGTTACCTCACAACTTACCACAATGCCTTTACTGCACTTAAGGGCGACTGTGCGCGAGGCGTTCACACTGCTCTCCAGATACTTTCCGGCGCGGATGTCGTAGAATAGCAGCATGCCCAGTCCTGTCCCTACTGTCAGGAGGTTACCCTCGAAGGAGGTAGCTCTTATCCCACATCCGCTGTACCGGGACGTGATTTTCTTGATGGTTTGCAGCGTACGAGCGTCCAGCAGGATGGTGTAGGAACGACACCCTACGGCATATAGGCCGTCGCTGTGGTAGGCTATGCTAACGTTGTCCTGGCAGTTGGGGAGCTTACGAGAAAGCGTCTGTTTGAAGGTCTCGGCATTAAAGATGTGTATGTAGCCGTTCAGGGAGAGAGCGGCTATCTCTTTGAACTCCTTGTTGAAGCAGAGGGATCGTATCTGAAGAGAATCAGAACGTTAATATGAATCTAAAAGATGTGTAAGGCAGCTTACCCTCTGGGCAGTGCGAACTTCCTTTACGCTGAGCGGGTGTATTGTGGCAAAGGTGGGACACGCCTCTTCGCCCCCATCCGGAAATTCCATGTGGTCTTCGTTGATGCGCCACAGCGCCATCCGCGAATCTTTCGACCCAGATACGAGGAACTGGTCATCCAGCCAGCACATGCCCATGATCAGGTCTCTGTGCCCGCTTTCGCCCACGCACACCGGGTCCAGCGTAGGCAGACGATACACGGCGATGTCCGAGGAGTTGCGCGCCCCGGTGGCTAGGAAGGATCGACTGGGCGACAGCTCGATGGCGTGCAGTCCACCCTGCACCTCTGGGTGGTTCGCCCGACTGTTGGAGAGTGTGGGAATCGCGTCCACTCGCCGCATGTTGACGTCGTACACAAGCAGTTTATTGCACTTGGTTCCGAACACCACCTGTCGGCTGCTTAGCCACTTGGAGCAGAAGACCTTGTTGATGTAGCCCAGACTGATCTGCGTCTCGCGCAGCATGTCGTGGGTGAGGACATAGCGGCTAGTGTATTCCACGTTCACGCTACGGCGCTGCAGGTAAGATGCGGAGCAAAGTTCATTTGTTAGCAAAGACTGAGACCTGACCCAAAATACTTGGAATACCCACATCCCGCAGTGAGCTCTCCCGACTGCGCAGGTAGTCACAGAGGTTGTAGGAAGTGTTCAGCACTTCCTCCTGCTGCTGTGGCGTCTCCTCGTCGCTGCCCGAGTCCTCGTAGGTGACAAAGTCGTCGGGCTTGTCCGGTTTTCGCCTGCGCTCCTGTCGCATCGCTCGCTGCTTAGCCCTGCGTTCCTCCAACCGTGCATTTACATGGCACGACGGGTAGGTGCCCACCACGCTGTCGCGGATGGTTCTCACCATGCCATTGAACATCTTGGGGCGATTGGGTTGCTGCCGTTTTGCTGTCTTTCACCAGTTTAATTACTTTTTCACCGACATCATTGTCCAAACAAAAATGGTGGTGTGCATATTAGAGCGGAGCAAAATTGAGACAATATCTTAAGCATAGCGATAGCCAGAAGGTGGCGGTAGGCGATAGTTCACGCAAATGATGAAGTAAAATAAATAATAAAACAAAGTTGAGTTGAGTGAAAGAAGATGATTTTTGTAAATAAATAAAAATATATCTAAAAAAGAATATAATAATATAAAAGATTTTATGGATTGGATTTGATGGATTGTTTGCGTCGGACAATCGAAAATATGGCGGCTATTGATACATTCTGCGATAGTCCACCTTCAATGCGTAGCGGTGTCTGTACTCTTGCATCAGCTGTCGGGATCCCAAGAAGTGATTTGTTTGTAAATAAGATGAATTACAACGCCAAGCGCGTCATGCGACAGAATTCGGTGTGCATCGGGGCCAGCGACTTGGCGTCGCCACCCATAATGGTCGGACCGGCTACGCCCTCTGCGCCAAGCACGCCGCAGCTGCAGACACCGGAGGACATAAAACCGATTCACGTGCAGCGCCAGGTCATCCTGCTGCAAAGTGGAAGCATACCAACGAATCCTGCTCAGCAGCATGTGAACATTCCCCCACAGAGTGGGGGAAGTGCCCCGGCAGGCGGCAATGTGGCGAATGTGCAGATTGCAGATGACGCTCCAGTCTCGCTGTTGACTGAGATCGCCGACATCATGCGCAGCTTCGGTGACAGCGATCAGCCGCGCACCGCGAGCGTCAAACTGGTGGAGCAGATCCTGCAGCAACAGCTGCGGGGGATCTTTAACGAGGCCTCCCTGGTGGCCATGCGTCGCAAGCAGAATCCGTGCCCCTCGCAAGCGGACTTCGAGTTCCTTATGCGCAACCATCCGGTGAAGATTGCACGCATGCGAAAGCACCTGAAGGACATGCGAATTCTGAAGAAGTTCCTCAGCATTCGAACAGGCCGGCCTCAGGATTTTATGGACGACTTGGAGCAGCAGGAGGAGGACGAGGAGCTGGCCATCGATGTGCACGAGCTGCATGACGAGGACCGCATGCGTCGCCTATTTCGCGCCGATCGCATCTCACAAATCCTAACTGGTCAGCAGTACCTGGAGTTCAACGAGGCGCGCAAGACTTCCTTCTACTGTCGCCACGGTGAGAAGATTAAGAATAAGTTCCGTCGCTTCCTCGACCTACCCGCTGACCTTCGCATCCCCACGCCCACCATGAACATCCTGGCATATTTAGCGCACGAGACGATTGCCGCCATCGTCGACTACTCGATTCTAACGCGTCTCAATTCGGACAATCGCGGCACGGAGCCATACAGCCGGGTTACTTCCGCCGGCGGCAGTCCAGCTATGATGCATGTGTGCCCTGAGGTCACCCAGGGGCGCGGCATGGAAGTGGTCAAGCCCATTAGTGTTCCGGAGATTCATGAGGCCATGCGCAGATTTCGCCAAATGAGTAGCCGCAAGATTGGAAGATATCGCAACTCCTGTGACATTGACTTTAGGAGGAGTTTTTTAGCCATTTAAATTTTTCTCAATTTGTTGTGTAAGCCCAGTCGAATTTTCCTTTGGGACAAGCATATAAGCCAATTAACTTATTTGTTATTAAGTTTTTGAAGGGAATTCAGAAAGTTAAAGTCTAGAATTCATGTTACCTTTAATATCATTTTGTCCCCAATTAATATATATGATTTAATATTTGTATGTATAAGGATAATATATGAAAACATTTTTATTTAAAGTAAAATACATTATAAGTAAGAATGTAACAAATAAAAACTAATTAGAGATTGTTTCCTTCATTCTAATTTTAATTTGAGATGGTATTAAGTAAGTATTTCTTAAATATAAAATATTTTGAATTATTAAAATATCCATCGCTCTCTCTCCCTCTCTCTCTCCCTTTGCCTACAAGCCGTGGTTCAAACTATGGCCGCTTGGTGGCTTTTTCGGTCTGACGACCCTTTCAAACCATCATTTAAAATACGTTTTAACACAGGAAGGAGTCATATTTGATTACATAAATCTTATATATTGTTGATCAGAATTAATGGGAGAATCGATCTAGCCAGGTTTTAAAATAATAAATGGGAAATTGCTAATTTGAAAAATCATATTTTGGCCAAAAATACACCATTTTAAAATCAGAATGCATAAAATGCCAATATTTTTCGAAAACTATTAATATTTTCAAAATTGTTCGGATTAATTGCGTTCATGTGTGGTTACCAGGTGAGACGGGTAAGCGCATCTTCCATTCCATGGGGATAATTTCCTGGTTATTGCGGCCGACACACGCGCACATACACAAAAGAAGAATACAGATACAAGGAGCACCTGCATTCCCGTCATATGGAGTCGATAAATTGAAACGGTAAACGATGCTGAAACTGGCACCGACAGATAAATAAAAGCGCAATAAAGAAATTTGCCGACATTTTCGCTCGCACGTGCGGAAGCAGGACAGACACAACAACAACGACGGGAAGCAGCCAGGACTTCGCAGAAGCCCGGGAATGCAGCAAAAGGCATTAAGAGAAGCAACTCGCGAACGCACTTAATAATCAACTTCCTTGCTTGCATACAAATATGTGTGAGTGTGGCGTGCGGAAACGAGAAGGATAAAGGAGTCCAACAGCTGCAGATGCATCCTTGGCTTTGCTCCCTCGTTAGCACCGGGAAAAATATGGATTTCACATTGAATTTGATGTGTTAATTAAAAAAAAAAAATATAGGGGTCTTTAGTAGTTAGTGTAATCTATGGATTGTAAATAGTAATTGTTATTCTAGTAATCGTACTATTTATCTCGGGGGGGCGGCTCCCAATCCTTCGCTAAGTGTATTTGTATGCCAAAATGCTGTGGCAGGCCTAGCCAATTTCTAGGGCTCCGCTCCCCTCGCTTGTCATCGGCAGCAGACTAAACGCTTAATGTTGATTGCTCTCCTCTGCTGCAACTGTAAATCCTACGGCCCATTATTCTTAATCGATTGCTCATACGCCTAACGAGCGAAGGACCCCAAGTTAAAAGCTCCTCGATGGCCAGTTAATGAAAACAAGCTGCCTGTGACGAAATTAAGCCAACAACTTGTTTCTTTTCCGCCCATGGCCTTGTGCCAAGCATCCTGCCTCCGCATCCCCGCATCGCCATCTCCAGTACTCCACTCCATTCTTAATGCTACCGAATTTGCATTTCATGCGGCTCCTCGCGCCATCCTCATCATCGTCATCGTCGCCAACGTCGTCGCTTCTACGAATTGTCAAGTCACGTAGCCAATTTCCAGGCAGGGTAAAGTCAATATGCCCCAAACCCAGATCGCAGAGTTGCCTTCGCAGAAGGACGAAGGACAGAAGAAGAAGGTATCTTTTTGATGCGGTCATTTTGGCCTTCAAGTCTCATTGAAAGGGAAATTTTATAGTATTATGGAAAATGCCTTTAACTTGGTTAAACTTCTTTTTTTTTTTAACAAATGAAAGCTCTTTAACAAAGAAATGAAAATAATATCTAAAGAAAAAACACCTTTAGTCTTTAATTTCTCTTTTATGTGACTTTTCGATTTCGATTTATCATATCATTTATTTCCCATAGCATTATCTAACACAATTGAAAATGAGAAGTTTCTATTATAAGAAAAACTAAATTCTAAGCCTTAAAAGAAATAGAACAGAATGCAACAGTGAACTCTTCAAGAACGCCTCCTTCTCAGTCTCTCCTCTTCGTCACTGTCTACTCCTAGCAAGAAAATGCAATTGTTTTGGTAAGCAATTAGATATTTTTGAAAATCCATTCGGCTGAACTTTTTTAATTACTTTCACTTTTACGAAAAGTTGCTGACGTCAGCCCAAGGCAATTTATCCCAATGGCAGCCCCGAGACACCATTGACAGATGCCTCACAGTAAGCCCAAGGAAAACAGAGGCAGAACCAAAACAAAAACAGTCTCCGAGTCGCACATTACACGGCCTTTTAATTTGAAACCGACTTGAATTGTGTTGACACAAGTACTCAGGCTAAATACGCTGAAGCTGGAGCCGGTCTTATTCAAAATGAATGAGATTAGACGCCTCCAACAGACTGACCTCCTCGTCCTCGTCCTCCGCCCACTGCTTCTTATGAATATAACCTGGGGGCGTTCTCGTCGCTCATTGTCACTGGTGGCACAGCTTTCATGGTCAGGGCACTCCCGACTGGAATGGGAAGGCCGTTGGCAGTGCTTGTGTGTGCCGGTGGATGACAGGTGACTCGAGTCGAGGCGAGAGCACAAAGAAAATTGTCTTCATTTAATTAGTAAAGTGGCAGAAACAATTAAATATGGGATGAAATATCAAAATACTTGACCTACTTACTCAAAAACGATTTAATTAGCTTTGAGGCTGTTTACAAAAGGAGACAATTTTACACATGTGTGTAGCATGTGTGTTGAAAGGAATATTATCAATTAAGAAATTACATTTTAGAATTCGATTCAAGAGAAGTAAATGGGATAATTTTATTGATGCCTATGGAATTTTAGGAATGCCAATAAAGAACAGTGAGCTCTATGAACTAAGCCCACTTCAATTTGAAATGATTCTTTTATTTAATTATATATTTTATTATTTAGGTTGGGTCAGGTTAAGCTGATAAAGCCTTGCTGTGATAACAATTTGATCGTTTTTCGATTTAAAGTTTAATTTTATAGTTTAATTATAGGATAATATAGGAGGTGTGGAGTGTATCGAATTTGATATTAAATATATTAATATATATGAAAGTAAATATTAAATAAAAATGAAAACTAGTTTCCTAGTTTTGGACATATGAATTGAAGCGTTCATTGTAACCCTAAATAACGCATTAATTGGAACAATTTGTATCTTATAACCATATATAAATGTTGTCCACAAGCAAACTTCAAAAATGAAGTTGAATTCTTTTTTTTCCCTATTAATCTATAAGACTTTATGCATAGTTTTTTAACCAGGGCTTTTTATAATCTCATACCAAAACTCTTCAATTTGAAAAACTGGTAACAGTTGGCACTGGCCAAATCGGTTAACAGTAGGAACAGGCATGCGCTGCGAGAAGTGAGAACAGAATGCAACAGTTTGCCAAAACACCCGGAGCCCCTGCCAAGTGCCGAATGGGAATGGCTTACGCTGGGAAACGAATGAAACACACCGGAATCCTGGGTTGCAAAGGGCGGAACGTGTATCGAACCATTCCCAGTCGGAGGCTGTTGGTTACATCATCAGGCACTGAAGGGAGAAGCGACTGGAGGTAAGATTAAGACTTGAACGTGGCTGCATGGCAAGCATGACCAATCGAAAAATTAAAGAAATTTTAGAGGTTGGTAGATCATAATGCCAAGGATATTAAGTCAGGGGATGAACATAACTAGACACTGTTATTGTGATCTTACGTTTAATGTTTAATGTCACAAAAGCAAACATAAATCCAACAATAGTTCAAAAGACTCTTAATTAAATTAATTTAGTCTAATTAGCCATTCTGGTAATTAAAACTAAAAATCTATTCAAATTATTATAATTATAAACGCATTACAACATTCCAGCTGAACTATACAAATTTTGCAATAAATTAAAGAAGCTTTCCGTTTATTTGTTATTGGTTCGTCGCATTAAAAAGCCTTTATGGTTTCCCCCACAAATATGAACTATTTGCATTTGTATTTACTATTTACATTATAAAGGCCTCAATGATTGCCGATTTGTATTATTTTTCGCTTGATGCAATGATATTAAATATTTTTAATTAGCTTAAAATTTATGGCTGTAAACCAAATCCGCCACAAGCGCCATGGATTTGGTTTTGCATTTTTTAGAGGCTGTCAAATTAAATTTTAATGAATTTTGATACATTGTATCTCTTTTCCGATTGCACACTTGGCTGCTTGGAAAGCGCTTAAATGCCTTTCGAATGGAAAAGGTAATGACAAACTTTTCGTGCGGGCGGTACAAAGAAATAGGGGAAATTTGAAAGCGTTGCCCTCAAAGTTGTTGCACTTTTGTTTGAATTTTCTTAGCTCTTTTATGCTCCCGTTGCCGCGAAAAGTTTCAATTTTTTTGTTTTGTTTTCACAAAGACCGTCCCGTGTGACTTTTGCGAGGGACGGAGGAAGATTACCTCGACGCCCTCCGGCGGCAGCTGCTTTAAAACTTTTGATGCTCCTCATACATATGCTACATGTGTACTTTTAAGAGGCACCGAGTGAACTTTCCTTGGCTCGGCTTGGTGGAGAAGCAGGAAGCCGCCTAGGGGTGGTCTGCGGTTGAGGACGCCACTGGGGTTTGGACATGTCTGTCAAAGTTTTAATGTGTGGCTGCCTAATTTGCTGTGAAAACTGATTTGCACATAATCAAAAAGGTCGGATGGCTCGCTCGTCCTTAAAGGTGGTTGTCACAAAGGCTGATTATTAACTATCATTAAATTGTTTAATTATTCTCTATGGCCCGCTGTGTGTGGCTCTTGATTTTCGTGGATTAATTATGGCAGTTGAAAGCCTATAAAAGTGGTGTGACTTTGCATAAAACCATTTAATTAACAATAGTTTTGAGAGGGACATTTAATCAATGCCTGAAATAATTAATAAAGGGCCAAAGGTATTGTTTAAGTATTTAAGTGCAATATTAACAGGATTCTTCGTATTAATTAGTTTTCCTGCAAGGGAGTCAAGGGAGAAATTTACTTTGGGAAATATTGAGAGGTTTAGTAATTATATACAATTTAGAAAGAAATCACATTTCAAAATGTACTCATTTTTTATAAGTTTAAATACGGTAGACATACAAATTATATATATATATATATAGTATATATTAAATTAATCAACTTAACAAATTAATTTATTTTGCTTAAGGGATATGAGATATTTAAATGAGATATTTGCCTATGTGATAGATATTTAAATGATGTTAAATTTTAACCTGGATTATAATTCTGTAAAAGTAAAACAACATAAAGCCCTTGGATTTTATTTACTAACGAATTCTCAACAGGAAAAATCTTTGATAAATAAAATACGCTCTTCCGCTTAATTTTTTTTTTGTGAGAAACACAAACACACAATACCAACAAATGAATGGAGGACAAGTCCATTGATATCTGCATTATGCCATGTCAAATTGGGTGCTTATGCCCCGAAATGCGCACTCGCACCCATACAAAGAGTGTAATTTAAATTCAATCAAATCTAAAATTCATATTTACCGATTGTTCGCTTGTCGATTGACATATTATGCGCCCGGAATTGATACTTCCAGCTCCTGCCATGGCTTACGCGATGGCTTCTTTGAATTATGCAGGCAGCATTTATGGCGGAGAGCGATAAACTCACTGAAGAATTAGTACAACAGTCGGCAGGAGGGCCCATGATGATGTACTCTTTAAAACCACCGCCGCCGGCTTCGCTGACCCCAGAATGGGTAATGAGGTCAAACCGTGGGCGGAATAAATCAGCGGCGGGCCCATCGTAAATTCCGGGACTGCGGCCAAAGATTATTAATATTTTCCATATCGCTTTTGTGCGATTTAATACTTTGTTTGAGTTCTTGAAAAGTGAGACTGGGCCGCACAATGGCCAGCTGGGGACTGTATGCAGGCGGCGCAGAACTTGGGAATAAATCAAGTTGGGGTCCGAGACCCAGACCGAGACCGAGACCGAGGCCAGGAATAAAAATCAGCGTCGACATGCAGGCCACATCTTCAGCGTTGGCGTTGGGCCCAAGGGGCGTATACGCAACCACATGCGAATCCCACTCCGAGGCGGAATCCGAGTGCCGGTCTCAATCAAACAAAGAGCTGTGTGCAGCCTGCTTAAATGGCCAAAGTATGGGGCTCCAACGATTGTCCAGGCTCGGTTAGCAGCTTTTCCCTCTCCCATGGAAAATATTCCAACCCATATACAAACAATGGCAACGGGGGCCAGGCTGGCTTAATGAGTGTAAGCCACAAAATCAACGAGTTAAATCGTGTAAAGAATGAAGCTGAACCCTGGAAACAGCCTGCATTACACCCAGAGAATTTTTGGAAATACAATTAGAATGTCTTTATTTTCAAAGTAATGATTAATCATTGGAATTCAGATACATATTTTATCGGAGTTCCTTTAAAAATATTAAAACAATCAGTTAATTTTTCATGTTCAGATGTTTCTTTTTAAGGCCTTTAAAAATATCGTATTATTCAAATTAAATAATAAATAATAATAAATTTCAGTGTAATTTCATTCCTTTAATTTCATTTTTTAATTAACCGCACTCTTTTACGTTACTGTCAGAGTCCTTTCAAAATGTTGAAGCAGCTTCAGCCCCCAAATTGGGTTCAAGCGAAGGCAAACAGAAGTTAATTACACCAGCTATGTATGCCTGCGGGACTTGGCCACGAGAGATTCTCTCAGTGCTGCGTATATCCTGCACTGCAGTTCGTCCTGTATCCGTGCTGCACATTTATCAAATTCTAATATGCCAGCCCGACCCACAACCGCCAGCTGTCGACGTCCTGCGGAATGGATGTGTGCCTTCCTGCTTACAAATGCCGCATGGCGGAGGAGCCTCTCTGGACTCCATGCTCCCGACTCCTGACCAACAATGAGAGACGCCGCAAAGTATGCAGCAGCACGAGCTCAAAAACATTGCTTCATCAATTTGGGCTCAAAGGAGGGCCCAAGCCGAACAATGTGGCCATGATTCCGGACCAGCACAGCACAGAACGGCATAGGACAGCCCAAGGGGACAAATCAATGTGGGTAAATAATTTGTGAACGAGGCTCCGACAAGGGCCCTGTGATTGATTCGATAAATAAATTTACAGGACAGCAAATCGAATTCTAATTTGACTCGGAAAGGTGCAAATATGGACATGAATTCGATGCACTTTGAGTTTAATTGCCGCAAATACTTCAGCTTGCATTCCTATTAAAATGTTTGTGCAAAATAAATGTCCTCTTTCGGGGGAAATGCAAATAATAACCGACCCAAAAGGGTTGACATTGCCAGAAACATCGGTCTCGGCTCGTTTGCGGTCTGCGGCTGCTGATTTACGACGACAGTCTGTCATAATGTGGCGTCGCAGGGTCTTTTTAATGCAATGCAATGCAACTGAAACTGAAACTGACAGTCGGAGCAGGAAAGAAAATCAATTTGTCAATAACAATCAATGCGAATTTAAAGCTCTAAAGCGTCCAGCAAAACTGTTAAACTTTTAATTCCATTTGGACACCGAGGGCAGGCGAATAAATCAAAGTCAGCCAAGGGTCGCGTCTCCCTGTCCCTCTCTGAATTAAAAGTACCAGCCAGAGGAGCAACAAACAAACAAACAATCCGGCGAATGGCCAAACAAACATACAGCATGGCAAAAGTTTTCAATTTCGCTACAGTTGCGGCCGTGATTTAAGTGCCACGACGGCTGCGACACACGCCAACCAGTCGGGCAAATATATGCGTTCCGATTCGAGTCTCGTTCTCGACCAGCAAACAAATGCCTTAAATAACAAATAGCCGGGTACGACAAAGAGTTTCAGCAATATGATACCTGAATTTCTTTGTGTGCTTAAAAGTTATTGTATTTTTGAAATATATTTCACTGCTATGCATTTTTGTTGATGAAAGTTTGGGGGAACAAATATGGCTTTATGAGTAGTGTTGAAGGCACAGGCCAGTTAGTATAAAAAAAGGACTTTATTTGACCTTTGCAGACACATGTAAACAAAACAATGTTGCGTGGTTTATTAAGATTTTTTTTATTTCAAAAAAAGTTCTTTCAGTCAGCAAACAAAGAGATAGAAATAAATAGAACCAAGCGGCTAAAAATAATAAATATATATACCTAACCTTTCTTAAATATACCATAAAAACTTATTCAGTGCATTGTCTGTCCAGCAACCAAAATTTCAGGGTCAACAATAATAGTTTTTTTTACTCAGACATACATTGATATACATATGTTTCGATTTAAATCAATGTCTGTATGTGATATATAAATAACGCATATCCTTCTCCTGTTCAAGTACAGGGTACACAATTCATGGAAGAAGGAGTCCCATCAATTCCCATTGGCAGCCATAATTTGAGCAATCATTTAGACATAACGTAAATACAAATGCATTTTGTCTAAATTGTTTGCTACAATTCCGATTTGAGTGTGTGTGCTTTCGATTGAAATTAAATGCAATTGTTTCTTTATTGCCAATCCCGTGCACCCTGACACTCGCTCACGTCCCATCCGAGCCCAGCCAGGGAGCCAGTCAGCCAGTCGAGCGTGCGATAAACAATACCACATGCATTTTTAAAAATTGCCTGTATTTGAGATTAACGACATCGGCCGTATTTATAGGCAAAATGTTGATACGCTGCCAGGAACAACACTTGGCCAGCCACTTCTGTGAGGTCACTCCGGGCGAATGTTCGGATATGCATGCTTTTGTGTCGGTCGGTGTCTCGCCAACGAAAAAGCACTTCGACAGTGGGTTTGAGTACATCAAAAAGCTCTTAATGGATTTAATGCATAAATAAAAAATAAATATTAAAATTAAAGACAACGACAGAAAGCGAACCACGAGAAACTGAAAGCCTCAATCTGGGACCCGATATATAATGTTATCTGCTGCCATTTGCTTTATGAAAAAGTCCTTTCGTTGGCATATGGTTGCGTTATCACTTCCGCTGTGACGAATCTCGTTAAATCGAAATGAATATTGCAATTGGATATTTACTCTTACTTCTCAAAGGCCCTTGTTTGTGCCAGTTTCCAATGTGAAAATCCACAGTGCCTCTGTGTGAATATTTATTTGTTTTTGTCTCTCGCGTTGCACTCGATGTGCTGCATAAAAAAATAAATCGAGAAAACTAGAGGCGTTGCGGAAAAAAGACAACAAATCGGGGTGGAACATGCTTCATAAATCTTATCCGCGATTGAGCACAGCTCCCCGAAAGCATTCGAACGAATTTGTAGTCGATTTTTTGGCCAACGTGCTCCTTGCCGCTTATTTTTTGGACGATTTCTTTTCCCGCAATGGCTGCGAAGAGGTCTTTCTGGGATGCGGGTATTCCGAAGCCTGGGTGGAATATTCCTGGGCCCTTGTTTTGTAGTCCGGCATGGAGCTGGTCTTTACCAACTTTTGGTTTCCGTACGATCCGTAGCTTATGATAGGATCCAAGCGCGGACCGAAAGAGAGAACGGACCTGGGCTTCTTAAACGGAGGATTGCATGCCAGAGACTCCACATCCACACAGATCGGTTTCAGGTTCTCGGGCGTGGACGGACATGGTGAGCTCTCATTGGATCGGTTTCTGCGGCAAGATTCGATCACCATTCGTAGCGCGAAGACCAGGGCGATCAGAACTGTGAACAGCACAAGAAAAACCATGGTCCAACGGCAGAAGTTCCACAAGGACTGGTTGCTTTTGGACTCCCCTTGAAAACTGCCGTCCACCTGATGAGCCACCTCCTTGCGAACTCTGTAGCAGTCAAAGGCGGACATGGTGCTGACCCAAGTCTTGTACGGAGCGGGCAGCTCGTCTGGCCACCAGCTATCCCAGAGTGACGCCTGCTCCCCAAAGGGAAGCAGGGAGCGGCAGTGGGCGCTCACAGCGTTCATCCATGTCTGGCACTCAGGGCTATCCAGGTTAAGTCTGCAGGCGGGATTCATTCTCGTTCAGTAGGGAAATGTATTGTTGTTTCTCCTTTTGATTTTTTCCACATTTGGCGTTGCCTGCTCATGTATAATGAATTTCCATTTAGTTTGGGCTGATTTGAACTTAGAAAAGTGGTCCTTTTTGTATTCACCACAGCTTACAGATAACTTATATTCATGTTGAGCGGCCAAGAGGTCTCTCAATTAACCATAATTTTAATAAGGATCCTTCTGACTTGTATGATAAATCATAAATTTACATATTTAGAGGCTCATTCAAGGGAAATTAAAAATAATTATTACACTTTTAGATAGAAACAAATTATATATTTTAAAGTGCAATTTGCAAAGGCTTAAGTTAACCAAAGGACGCATCCATGTCGTAATTCTTTAATTTAACATTTTTAAAACCATTATAAATATCGCATGCATCAATCCAGGCCTCAGTTATTGGAGTCTCCACTCCGACCAAGGTTTAGGAATTTGGTCCACTTTATCTTGTATTTCTTGGGGGGCTTGGAACTCGCCTTTTCCAAGCTGGAGGCAGTGGTGCCGTAGGTTGTCGGTGATTCAGTCATTTCCGTTTCCATCCTGTCTGTTGTGGCTGAAGTTTGTTCTCCTTGTCGAAATGAACCAGGATGTGCGATGCGATTATAGTCTGATATCGGATTACAGTTTCTTAAGATCCTCGATCGGATGCTATGATCCGAGCTCTCCTTTTTGTTCGTAAAGCAAACTCCGTTATTTAGGGACCTTTGGCTTTTACCTCCCGAAAGTCTACGATTTTTCTCTTCCTTTTTCACACCTATATCCAAGTTTTGGCCGAAGAAACAGCTCCAGGAGATCAGCCAGATCCAGAGGCAGATCCCGAATAGAAGAAGGGTTATCATCATGCAGAGGGCCAGGGGACTAGCCTCGAAATCGGTGTGATTCCCGGCTTCCATGTCACGTTTCATTTGCAAGCATTCCTGGGCCGTGATCATTTGATCTCCATTTCCCTTAATGATGTAGTCTTCCAACTTGCAGTTTTCCATGTTGCTTAAAAGTTAGTTTTTCTATTATTTCTGTTCGAAATTTGGATGGGAGAGTTGGCAAAATGTACTTTCAGCCAACGAAAAAAATAAATATCAAGGCCTTCTTTATATATTTTTAAATTTAATTTAAAACCCACACAACCCTTCAAAAAATGTTTTCGTTAAATAATAAAAATATAAACAACATTTATTATGGTTATTCTATAAGTGTAAAATAGATTCAAAAATTGTAATTATCATCGGCCTTGAAATTACTTTTGTTCTGAGATTCCGGAGAAGGAGGATGGGGATGGGGAGGAGGAGGATTGGGAATGGGCGGTTGCGTCGGAGTAGGAGGAATTGGGGAAAGACTGGGCGGAGCAGGAACCCGAGGAAGACTGGGCGGCGGAGGAACCCGAGGAAGACTGGGCGGAAGAGAACCTCGAGGTGGAGTCGGAGGTGGGGGACGCGTAGGAAAATAAAGGAGGAGGAGGAATCCGAGGAAGAGTAGAAGGAGTAGGAACCCGAGGGTGAGTAGGAGCAGGGGGAACCGCTGGTAGTTTAGAGGTGGAACGTGGCGAATTTGGACGGACAAGAATACTGGGCAGGAGTGGATACGGTTCGCTGTCGTCTGCTTCTTTGGGAAGATTGCCAGAAGCTTTTTGGCTGCGCCTTTTTGGCAATGGTTTAGCATCTTCAGCATCTTGCTTTCGCCTAAAGAATTTCGCTAATCCCCAGGATGAGGTCGGCTTGGAGTTATCCACATCCTCGTCTTTTCTATTCTTCCCATGATTCTGGCTTAGTCCGTAGCTTGTCGCTAATTTTGAGGATGAGGTCGCCTTGGAGTTATCAACGTCTTCATCTTTTTTATCCTTTCTTAGATTCTGCCTAGGACCGTTGCTTGATTCGGCGCCTTCGGGATCATGCAAATTATCCGGTAGATCAGGATCCTCTATGTATACTTTTGGTGTGAAAAAATCTGAATAATCGGTTTTCGTTCGATCATCCTTTTCTGGATCCACCTTGCTCAACTCCTGTTCGTTGAAAAAGGGTTCCATAATCTCCAAGGGAATGGGAAAAATGATGTTGACACGTTTCTCAGCCGCCAGTGGTGAAAGGATTTGGAGATGCCTCAGCTGCAGGGAATAAACTTGGTTCCCGATTTCAATGTATCTTTTTAAGCATACCTGTAGGGTTATATGGTTCTGGGACATCACATCAGAGGCCTCCTTCAGCGCCTGTGAAGCCTTGGCCTCGCCCTCCGCAAGGATGATCTTGGCACGGGCTTCCCGCACAGCCTCCGCCTCGCTGGCCAGGGATCGCTCCATGCTGGCCGGCAGCGAGATGTCCATTCTGTGGGATACAGCACACAATGCTGAGTATAGGATATATAAGATATAGCTTAATGAAGGTGGGTTCGAAAATGTATATTTTTTTTTTAATTTAAAAGCCCATTATTGCCCACCTTTTACTTTTTTTCCTTTCTTACTTTTAAAAGGTGGCAAATGTTATTTCTAAAATTTATTTAGTTTTAAAGGGTTGGCAAGCTATAAGATACATGTAGTTTGAGACTTACATGTCTACCCGTTCCATACGTACGCCCCATCGTGATGTGATCCCAGCGACCGCTTGGAGAATCTCACGCGAGAGCGCCTGCCTGGAGGTCAGCAGGACGTTCAGCGGCTTGGAGCCGACGATGTTGCGCAGTGTGACTTTCGCAATCATCAGGGTGGCTTCTTTTACATTGTCCACTTGGATGATCGAGTCGATGGCGTCATGGATGCAATAGTAAATTACGGCGTTTACGGTGATCGTCACAGAGTCCTTGGTGAGCACTTCCTGGGGAAATACCTTGTAGACATCGGTGCGCATATCCACCTCCTGGACATCGTCGATGCATGGGAGGTAAAACACCAGTCCAGGACCCTTGGCGCCCTTACGAAGACGGCCCAGACGCAAGATTATCAGGCGGATATACTCGGGAACGATGATGATACAACAGCATAGCGACAAGGGAAAGGAAAGTATCACAAAGACCCAGCATAAGCACACCGCAAACTTCTCGAAGGACGATGACTTGTCCTTCTCGGCTTTAGGAGACATGAACTGATTAGCAAAAAGTCTAAAAAAGGGTTCACGTTTCCATTACTGGTCTGAATGTACCGACTTGGTGGCGGTGTTGAAAAGGAATTCGCTTCTTGGTCTTCTTTCAATGGTTTCTCTGGCTGGCCTTCGACCCGATTGCTCATCACGATAATATTTGTAATAGCCACAAAATAATAAACCTAATATGTGTGATGTGTGAAGTTTGTAATACATATTTAATTCAAAGTTTACTCTTTCCTGCAAATAACAATAAATAAACAATAAAGATTGAAAAGAACATTTACTGTCATTAATTTATTCATTCTAATCCATACGCCACAGGAAGACGGTGAATAGCATCACCACAAACCCCCAGGAAAACAGCCAGGCGATTTTACCAAAATATTCGGTATCTGTGAGAAGTGAAAAAAGGAGCAGGAAAACTTTACAGATTTCTATCGATGAGATCCTTGAACTTTATCTGCATGCACTTTTATCTCTGACCTCATCACTTGGTAGCAATTAGAAATAATTTGCTGTGGCTTAGCCAGGGGAATTATGTACTTATTTTATTGAAGTTAATTCCAAACATGTATGCCTGCTGTCCAAAGTTGAGCCACACAAACCACTTTAAGCTAACATCAGCCAGCGGTCTCGACGCTTTCAAATTTAATCATTTGCATATTCCGGCAGCGTTGAGTAACTGGAAAACTTAAATTTTATTTGGAATTGCATTTTTCATGCAAGTTTGCTGAATGGCAAAGTTTTTTTCGGCTGCCAGAAAAATAAGGAAAAAAATACAGAAAAATAAGCGGAATGGTCAAAAATTGGGCGAGAGAGTCCATTCCCAAACAGGAATTGGGGAAAAATGAAATAGAAGGGAAAACTTTATCGCAGAGCGAAGCTGACAAAAGTTCAGGGATCTAAAGAAGTAGTAGAACTTTTGTTTTCTCACCATCTCTGCCTTTATTTTTTGTTGTTTTTTTTTTCTCATTTTTTTTTCATGAAGCGACAAACAAATGGCAACTGACTGACCAGGCCAGGGAGCGGGTGTCGGAGCGGGGTAATAACTTGGAAATGACTTTTGTTGCTTCCTTGTGGCAGTCTGCAAGTTGGCACTGCCTTCTTTTTTCCCTCCGTGACCACATGTGCCGGCCTGAAAGAAAGTTTTCCCAGGGTGGGCTGCCCGGATTCATAGCCCGGTCGCCATCATAAAGTAATTTATGTGATTTGCCCATTCTTCTGCTGACCCGACCCCACAATCCGCCCCAAGCCCGTCCCCCTCAACTCCTGCCACCGTTCATATCTGATTGCAAGTGCAGCGACATATGGCCGGACCACAGTCCGAGTCCAGCCAATTATCCTGGCGCGTCACATAGAAAATTACTCTATTATATTTCGCTCAGATGACGGATAAAGTTATTAGTCCCCAAGGAGGGCAACGCGAATCCTGCGAACGGCGAACTGTGAACGACGAACAGCGAAACAAAGAGCAAATGAATGTCCTGACCCGCTCTGATAAACTAATCCATCATTGTCACTTGTCAGGATGGACGATGGAAGCTCCCATATGGGTAGGGGCCACTGAGAAAGATAACTGCAGCAGGAAGCAATGCACTGGGCACTCTTTTCCCTGAAGCTCTGGGGGCCACCTGTTGTCCGTGGTCCGACTTAATGGCATTTTCATGCTGACTCAGAAGCCGATGCCAAGGCAATTGCCTCAATCATCGGTGATTGTTGCTGGACGATAAGTGTAGAGCTTGTCAATTCAGTGTGGATGGATTGAATAATGGATGGGAAAGTCTACAATAGCAGTGGGTCTATATCTAGCAGTGAGCCATAATAAAGATACTATTCTGTTCTGCATGGTTTTATACTATCACCAATTTTTAAGTTGTTTGCTTCTGAGGATTAATCTATGAACTCCATTCTAAATATCTCAAAATTAGAAGTAAAATATTTAATAATAATTTCTATATTTAACTTTATAAATTTACGATTAATTAGCTTGCTTAGCATTCTCTTATTTTAAGCTTTTATGATTTAAAACGCGCAAATTATAGTTTTATTACCAGACATCTTCATAAAAATTGAATTATAAGTCAACTAATCATATTTAAGTACATTAAAAATGAGTCTGAAAGTAATCAATTAAATTTACCAAATTTTATGTAATTTTTTTTTTAATTTTTAACGCTGTTGAATAATTTTTTGAAATTTTTTTAAAGCGTTTCTTGTAAACTTTGCAGTTCACCAAATAATTTAATTCATCAGAGCTAGCCTTGGAAATGGTCTTTTAAGTTAAGTCGAAATGTCTAAGATTCTGTTCATATATAAAAAGTTTTTATACCGAAAGCACTACATAAAATTTAGAGTATTTTAATTTTTTGTAAACAAAATTTTTAAGTGATTTTGCGGATATTTTATTAAAAAAATTCTTGGAGACATGCGAGACCAGGCGAGACCTGTGGGGGCAACGTGGTTTACCAACCTCTCCGACTTCCAGCTGCAGGCCATTGAGGACCTTAACTTCGCCATTCGGGACGACGAGGCTCAGGGGACTGTGTACCGCACCCAGAACTGCTTGAGCCTGCTGGGCATTACGCCCATGGTGAAGAAGCGAATGCTCCGCAAGCTGATCCTGGCGTGCCGTCGCAGCGACCTGGCCTTTCTCTACTTCCTGCTGGAGGCCTGTTATAAGGCCGCCGGCTTCGCGAATAGCGAAGGCATTATTATGTCGGCCATCACCTACCTGGATCTGGAAATGACGATGCGCGAGTTGGACCGCATCCTGCCGCCGGGCGTGGAGCGCCTCAAGCCGAAACGTTCCATTCGCACAGACTCGCTGTCGATTTCGAATAAATTTGCATATTTACGGCACTCGAGTCTAGTTGTCCCTCAAAGGGACTCCAAGCCTAAGCCCGTTCGCTCGCCATACTTCATGTCGCAGCCCAAGCCGAAGGGGCGTCAATATAATAACGTCAGCAGGCCGCCCCGGCTCGTGGTCACCTTTCCCTTCTGGCCGGCGGGGGAGCGGCCCAACTACAAGGTGAATGAGGAGAGTCGCTGGTTCGCCAATTACAAGTTCCAGCCGGTGCGGCGTTTGCTCCTTGATATGTTAGGCGATATTATGTCGGAGTACTGGTGCCAGATGGGTGCACAGGATGTTGACGGTGCTGCTCCCTTGTGCAAGTTTCACAAGGAGGCGCGGCGTCAGGAGCAACTGGTCAAAGACGCGGCACTGGTGAAAGCTCATAAGTTCTGCCTATCCCTGGTGGACGTCACGACGCGTGAAGACGAAGCCTTGAAGAAACGCATCGTAGCGGAACTGGACAAGGGTATCGAAAATTACACCTTGCGGTGGCAGCGGCTCCGACAGCGCCACCTCACGGACGTGATGCTCTTGGAAGACCATGACCAGATGTGTGTCATGGGCCAGGTCTCCACGGCCGCTCTGCCGAACAAAACGAAATACTTGGTTCAGAAGGAGGATATCGCAAAGCTAAGTACCTCGCCCGCGCTGGGCGTTCACGTGATCTCTGGCCACAGCACGCTCAGTAAACTGAGCACAGTGCGGGTCTCCGATCCAGTCGACGATATTCCCTGCCCAATAGAGCCTAAAGAAGAGAAGCTGGCCAGGTGCCCCCAGCTTTTCAGTCAAATCAAGCCATCGCGAAAAGTGAACATGACGCCGAAGACATTCGACGCAGACCAAAAGCCGATGTGCAAGAAGCCATTAAGCAAGGGTCGCTTCTTTGAGGCGCCTCGAGAGAATGCTCCCTTCGTGTACCACTACCACGAGATCCCACCGAAGGAGGAATTTCTTGCCCCCAGGGACGTAATTCGGCGGCAGATCATCCGGTCGCTTAGGGAGTCGGCAGGCAACTGCTCCTCTAGCGAAGATGGTTACAACTCACGAATAGAAACGCGGGAGCAGGTAGTGGCCGCTATTGTCCAGTGTGCGGATGGTATGTGGTTCGGGTCTTTGGAGGCCCACCAGAGAGGTGAAAAATCCGCAAATTTGAATCAGACCGAGTCCAAATCGGCTTTAAAAAAGCCGTCCGACCTGGATTGGACCACCGAAATAGAGCGCTTTGACCCGGATAACCTCCAGCAGATGAAACGCCTGCTCCGCGACGCATTTAGCATTCTTCGCCGGGATCCGCGGTGCGTATATGCCGCATTTCCCAACGCACACAAGTCAACCGTCATGCTAGAGTGGATCAAGAGGCGATACGGCAAGGCATACAGCCATGAGGAAATCAAAAAGGTGGTGAAACGGAGTCTGCCCTTCTTCCATAAAGTAGACTGCCAGCTTCGATTGGTACCCAAAGTCAAAGCCAAAGACTTCTTCAACACCAAATTCACCTATGCGGAATATGCTCGCGGTGTGAAGCTGGGAAAGCAGATAAGGGCCAACTATACCAAGTCGCTCAATGACAAGATCCTCCGCGTGGTTCGCCACTGCTGGAAGGCCATGTATCCGCACCTGATTATGGGCAACTCCATGCTGAATTGCTTCTTTGCCTATCTACCCGTTCGCTATGCGGACATGATGCGAATGGATAGATAACGCGCCGGTTTCTAGTTCATAGACCTGGGAAAGCACAGCATTTTTACATAAAATACTATTTGATATTAAATTTTAAGTATTGGACCTTTATAGAAAAACCTATGTTGAAAAGCAAATTGTATTAAAATCTTTTATTTAATTGTTTAAAATTGTTTTCTTCAATGCCTCCATACCGTATACTCTTTCTCTATCAATGCTCATCATCATTCATCACCCTTCGTATATTCCTTTTTTTAGTTATTCATCCCTATTTCTTAGTCCTTGGCTTCATTATCTTGAATTTGATTTTGTTTGATTTATAGATCAGAAAACTATATTAGATGAATTTGGATGTAAATTGAAATAATTCAAAGGAACCTCGGATGAGCAACCAGTTGATCAACTGCTTTAATTTAGCTTTGACCTAAACATCAACAACTTCTGTTCCAAATTCTATTCTAAACATAATAATTACGGTCCCCACACATTTTTACTTGAGTAAAGAGTATCATTTTAACTTAATTATACTATATAAATTATTTTATTTTAAATATATTATTAGTGATTTTTATTGAACACAAAAGAAAACATTTTCCAAGAAATAATGCAGTTGCCAAAGGTTATTAACTGAAATTAGGGCGATATGAAGTTTAGAAAAAAAGGAAATTTAATTAATGAGCAACATATAGTACAAATAAGTGGATGGCGTGCCGTGGCACTGGCTGGCTGCCATGGCATGGTATGTCCTGCCGGATCCTGGATCGCCGCAAAATTCATTGAAATTACCGAGCGTGAAATGAGCAGCTGTCACAGCGGCACAAAGGAGACACACTGAACGAGGCGACTCAGACGAGTCCTGTCCGACATGCAAAGCCAACGAATTCAACAAAGAACGGAGACACACGAATTCGGTTCCGAATTCCACATAAAAATTATTTTGGGAGTAAAAAAATAATTCTTTTATATTTATTTTAGCAATAAATTAATAGGGAAATCTGAAGAAATTTTAATTCCAAAACGATTAATTTTAATAGTCTAAATTTGAACTTAAAATATTGTTTCTTTTTATAAATATTTATTTTTGATTTCAGCAAACAGCGAATTTTTTGGAGAATATCCTTAGGGGAAACTCAGAACGACCTGATGAGTCTGTGTGAAAACGTCAAGGACACGAGAGCGCTGTGCGACCCAGACAGACTGCGAATAGCAATTTGAAATTTCATTAAATTTGTCTTTCTGCACACGCTCTCCTCTGTCACTTTCGGTTTCTTTTTTGCAGCCATTGTTCGGCGGCGACATCAGTGGATGCTGTGAAAACAAAAACTCGCCATGGAAATCAGCACAGATGACTTGGTCCTGGAAACAGTTGCGACCACCGAAAGTTTCGAATAAATTCAATCATGTCCAAACAGTTTTGGCCCGCAGTTTAGGCCATAAATTAGTGGGTGAGTGCGTATTGCAGGGAACGGGAGCTGTTAATTCCCGCAATCAGCAGTGGCATTGTTGGCCCCGGCATAAATCTGGACAAGCGATAAGTCCATGTCAGGTCGAGCATACGTACATACATAAGTATTGCCCAAGCCGGAAATGTCCGCAGTCCGGATAGCGACTTCAAGGAGCCGGAGCAACAAGCGACTGAAAGATAAAATCCCTTTTCTTTTTTACGTTTCTCGTGCGGATTTGTGCGCTCGCTAAAGTGCAGGAAAGTACAAATGCCGTGACATCCAGACATCTGTGCTGGGAAATGGGAAAGGGAAAATGGCTGGGGTTTGGGAAATACGTAAATTTGCCAAGTGAGTAAAAATGTGAAAATGTGTTGGCATTAACAATGCTAAAGCTGAGCTTAGATAAAACGTGAATGTAAAGAGGATAAGAGCGGAAGGACGAAAGGAAAGGCTGCAAAAGGAGGGGACAGGATCAGAGAAAGGATGTAGAAACTGGAGCTGGTATGAAGCAATACAGGTGACCACTCAGTCCACTCACTTTGTCGTGGGTGTAAAAGCATTCACTCAATGCCTGAATACTTTCAGTCTCGCCGGCTAAAGTGAATGTAAATGCAGTATGAATGCGAAAAAATATGTTAGCAGGGGTCCAGCATAAACAACCACTTAAAAAAAAGAATTATATTCAGTGAGCGTCATAATAATAAAAATTATTGAAATGTTGATATTTAACTTGCAAAAGATTCTAATCATATGGAGCGTAAGAAGCTCAGCCAAAGGACAACAAATGAGGACTGCAATTAGTGCACTTTCTTGTTGCTTTTACATTCGCATTGTCCTGCGGGATTTTCTGCAACTTCTATCACAAATCCTCTCCCCCACCAAAGTACTTCCATGTGCGTGTGAGTGATGCTCCCCCACCATGATAAGACCCAAGTCCTTAGACATGTGTCGCTCCCTGTTCGGCACAATGTTCTGCGTTGTCAGCAAAGTCCTGGCCTTGACTTAATTTATGCTCCGCAGAAGGTTGCCGATATGCATAAACATGTGTTGGGCGCTCAACTGAGGCGTATAAATGTCTTGCTAATGACACTCAGCCCGCTCAACCCACAACGAAACATCCGCACAAGAAAGTCCAATTGTTATTTAAATTGCGTGTTGACTTTGCTTAAAGTCAAACATTCGAACGGATTCCGGGAAGGGCTAACAATTTATGCGATACGGATGCGGATACGGATAGGGATCTGGGGGATTCCGTCCCACACAAGGGGACTCCAGCACGGGCTGAGCCTCGGGACTCGCAGACATTCGACAGTGAAAACTCAGCCAGAAAACCACTAACGAGCACATTTACCCTGCACTTTTTGCACCACTTTTTTGTGTGCCTCGTTGTATGTTCTTATTTCGCCTATTTCCATTCATGTCTTCCACTTCATTCATTCTTGTGTTTCTGGGAACTCTCCATTTCAGTCTTTTTTTGGTTTTTGGTTTTCGGTGTTTCTGCGGTCACATACTCCGAATGCATTACCAGCTGCATGTGGCTAAGTGGAAGAGGAAGGGGATGTGGAAGGGTTTCCGGATGAGCACCAGGGCGGTGGCCAGTGAATATGGGTTCAAAGACCCTTTTATTTATGCTTGTTGAGAGCACTTTTGGTTGTTTCCACAGCTTTGCTGTTGCGGCATTTCGGAAATATAAATAAACAAATGTATTTTTAATAATAATAACACAGTCATGGATTTTAAAAGGGCTTCGGGTTTCAATTTAATTCATGGTAGACTTGTTAAAGCTTTCGTTTGTATTGTACAACTTGTGTTCAACTAAAAGAACTCTCTAAAAAATATTTCTTATGCAACATATTGGGAATAAAGTGTATTAGAGATTCGTTCCAGTAATGCAAACTTTCCTCCATCCTCTTATTTTTGGCCTAGTTATTGCCATCCGCGATTGCTGGTCGTAACTCCATTTGGCTCTCGTTTCATTAGCGTGCGGCCAGACTACGGCCACTTTCTGTCTGACCACCCGACAGCCGCCAAAAGCTGGGCTGAAAGCAGTCAATTTGCTGGCTTAAAGCGCTCAATGCTCACTCGAATTCGCAACTAATGCCGCTCTCTAATTATTTTGGCATTTTTAATACAAAAAAATGTTTGGAATAAAATCGAAAATTGTTTTTTCTTAATTAGATTTTTCCCAGGCAAAATCGTTAAATCGTATTTCATGTTAATTTGAAAATTCCCCAGCATCACCGAGCCCAGGGCCCCGGCAAACTGTCGATGGGAATAAAATAAACCAATTTCCCCATCGTCGCATTGCCGAAGGCTTCCTGTTCCGAACGGATTTGGGTCCGGGGGGGGGCCTGACCGCAGACGCGGATGTGTGTGTGCCGAAATTTGGCATGAAATGAAAATGAAATCGAAAACGGAAACGAAAACTTTTGCTGCCGCCGCCCAAGCCTTGGCGCGACCCAAACCGAAAGTTGTGTAAATGTGCGGGTTTGACTCGGGAAAGCATAAATTTCAATACGGCCAAAATGTCACGCTTCCGCACCCCGAAAGCCAACCAGAGAGCCGAAAACCAGGCTGGCAAATTGAAATAGAAACAATTTGGAGCGGTTTTCGTGCCCTGCACTGGCCCTGCTGCGATCCACGGATGCTGCACGTTTTAACCCAATTTTCGGTGTTCGCCCAGCCACGTGGCTTTTAATTGAGCTCCGACCGTCAGTCACATCTAATTATAATTGCCCACGATGGGTGTTCATTCACTCCGCCACACCTCTGATCATCCGCTCCTTTCCTCCCTCCACTGGTCTTCTTTCGGCCAAGGTAATATTTCAATGTTATCGTGCCAGTCATCGTCACGTTCACGCCGCCAGGTATTATCATCGGAAGAATCCTTCTCGCCCGGCAGCCACCCTTCCTGTTCCTGTTCCTGCTCCAGCCCCCTGTCCTCATTCGCGTCCTGTTCCGACCACTTTCTCCACTAGGGCTTTCCCTGTCTCCTCCGGAGGCCTCACAAAGGCCACAGCAAGAAGCTGCCGACTGGCTTTTGTAACTGAAATTAGGAGCTCTTCGTGTTGGGTTCATTTTTCCATGTCAGATTTTGACACTTCTGACGCGGTTTCCCTGTCGTAGGGTACAGTGCGTTTCACAGCCATATCCCTTATCGAAATATGCAATTTATTATCATATTTTATGTGCATATAAAATGTATAAGCTAAATTATAATAATTTGGTATCTATGATATTCTTACAAACCCAATTTTCGGACTAGCTTTAGCATAAGGCAGTTTTTGATATAGTTGGCTTAAAAAAATAATTTCTTTGGCTTTCTTATTTAGGTAAAATTCCTACAGCTGAGACCAATTCGTATTTCCTTCACCTTCCGATCCCTCATCGCGCATTCAGTCCTTTTCCCCGCTGCCATTTCCTGAATATTCGTTGGAAAAAAGTGGTTTGCTTATAAGCAGAGTAATGTGCACTTTTGGGGTTTTTGCGGGTTGACAGTGAATGGGTTGCAGTTGAGCTTTTCTCGTTGGAAAAGGGAAATTTATGAGTACTTGCGGGCAATGTGCATTCCCCTGCAAACCTCCCTCCTATTCACATTCGCATTCCCCCAGAATCTGACTTGCTTGCATGGAAATAAATGGGAAAATTCATGGAAGTGAATATTTTTGTTTGAGAGTCTTTTGTTATTTCATCAAAAAAGATGAAAATTTATTTTACAAACATCACATATATTTTTAGGTTCAGAGTTTCAAATAATTATACATTTAAGTCGTAATGAGTAATCGGGACGAAAGTAAGGCACTCACCAGACCAGAGCCATCAAAGGCACCGCCAATTGAGGGCCAAGAAACTTCTGTCTTCCGGCGACCCTCAAATAATGACGACGGCGGCAGCAGACGACCACCAAATCGGTACATTCAGACCAGTAAGAAGAGCAAAAGCACTCATTTAGACTTAATGCTGATCAGTCCATGTCACCTGCAGCCGAGGGCGACAAGTCATCGTCTTTCGAAAAGTGTGCCGTTTTCTTATGCTGGGTGTTTGTGATATTCTTCTTCCCCTTGTCGCTATTCTTTTGCATTATCATCGTTCCCGAGTACATCCGCCTTATCATCTTGCGCCTGGGCCGCCTCCATAAGGGTGCCAAGGGTCCCGGACTGGTGTTATACTTCCCGTGCATCGACAATGTTCAGGCGGTGGATATGCGTACCTATGTTCACAAAGTTTGGCCACAGGACGTGCTCACCAAGGACTCTGTGACGATCACGGTAAACGCCGTAATTTACTATTGCATCCATGACGCCATCGACTCAATCATCCAAGTGGACAATGTAAAAGAAGCCACCCTGATGATTGCGAAAGTCACACTGCGCAACATCGTCGGCTCCAAGACGCTCAATGTCCTGCTGACCTCCAGGCAGGCGCTCTCGCGTGAGATTTTGCAAGCGGTCGCTGAGATCACATCCCGATGGGGCGTACGTATGGAGCGAGTGGATTTGTAAGCATCCTTATGGCATCATCATAACAAACTTTATTGTTGTAAATGGTGCTCCGTCATAGAATGGATATTGTTTTGCCGTCCAGCCTGGAGAGATCCCTGGCCAGCGAGGCGGAGGCTGTAAGGGAAGCTCGTGCCAAGATAATTTTGGCAGAGGGCGAGCTTAAGGCCTCTAAGGCGCTGAAAGAGGCCTCCGATGTGATGGCCCAGAACAAGATCACTCTGCAGGTAAACTCCAGAGTTTTTATGTAAAATGGCGCACTCATTATCCTATGACTTAGCTGAGGCATCTGCAGATTCTCTCCTCGATCGCCATGGAGCGAAGGGTCAGAATTATTTATCCCATACCCATGGAGATAATAGAGCCTTTTATGGATATTAAGAGGCACCGTGGAGGAGGTGGCGGTGCTGGGGGAACTGGTGGTGCAGATGGAAGTGGCGGTGGGGGCAATATTTTATCAAATTTCTTCATTGGCGGCAAGGATAAGACCAAGCCCAGCGGCATGGGTGTTGTAAATCTAGAGGGGCAAAACGAGCTAGGCTCTAAAGTATCCGAACCTCATACCACTGCAGGAACTAATCAAAGGTCCTCGTGTAAGAACTCTTGTGCTAGTATTTAAGATCTTTGTTTACATTGAATTATTTGTTCCTTTATTTAGTTGTCGCTGTGGATATGGATCGAATTCAGAAGATTACTTCTAGTATGTCAGACTTATTGTGTACAGAAAAATCCTTTAACCATTTCTTTAAGATTTAATGCAAAGGGACGACGGTGCCGGAACGAGCACATCTCGGGTGCCGGGAGGCGAGCCATTCAGAGATGCGGAGAGTGAATCGGGGCATCAACGCCCTCTAACCACTACTAGCCAGAATTTCAGTTCCAGTGGGCGACTGACATTTATGGACCTGGAATCTTATCGGGACTTCCTGCGAGTTCGGTAATCAGCCGGCGGCTGGCAGTATCCTGGCAGCAGGACAATGGGACGTGGTAAGGCCAAGCGTGAAATGAGCAACAGTCACGTCAGCCGATGGGCCACGAACTTGATTGAGGGCATTATCCTTGCTATTCACTCACCGGAGCGACATTGACACTGCCGCTGAATGGCCTTCGAGCGGTTTTTTGTGACGTGATAAAAAATAGATGAATACATGGTATTTTTCACTCGCGCTCCCTGACGACGTCCCGGGTGGCAATTTATCACTTTTAATAAATTGACAGTTTTCGAGTCGATACTTCAATGACGGTGTAAAATATGGCTAATCCTCTATCAGTAAAAATAGCTGTTGAATATGGAATGTGGCCTCGTTCCGCAAATTCGTGGCACGTTTAAGCTGCCTGCCGACATTCCGGAAATGGTAATTAAATTAGAAATTCCTAAGTCCCCAGAAGTACAGCGGCAATTGTCAAGCTCACCAATTAAATCACAATTACCGCAGACAGCAAAAATGTACTCAAAACTCACTCAACATTTCAGGGCTTAACATTATGAATTGGCTCAACTTTGCACATTTATTATTTAATTTGCACAAGGCAAAAAGTTGCCTCAAAGTGGAATGGACGTGCCGGGGCGTGGCGGGGTGTGGCAGGTTGTTAATGCACTTCACTGTAAGGCTTACGTGTTGGTTCTGCTCCCCGTAAATTAGCACCCGAAGTTTTTGAGCTAATGTGCAAGAAATAGCAAAGAAATCAAAGGAAAAGCCAGTATGCTCACCCAACAGAGCTAGAACATGAAATTTAATAACAAAATGTGAGCAACCTTAACATTTAACTTAAAATAAAACGCACTTTTGGTTTATTTTTAGTTTACAATTTGATCTGGCTTACGTAGCGTATGAGTAATTCTGCAACCTGCAATTTAAAAATGTTGATATACGTCAGCCTGTACTTCGTGTACATGTGTACTTTTCGTTAATTTTTAGTTAACATTTTAACATTTGAGCAGGCATACGTGGCGTATGAGTAATTCTGAAACCTGATATTTCGAAAATTTGAAAATATGTCAGCCTGTTCTTCCTGTACTTATGCACTTCTCGTTCATTTTTAGTGTATACGTGGCATATGAGTAATTTTGTACATAACATTTCAGAACGTTTATGAATACATTAACATTTAACTTAAAATAAAGTGCACTCCTCGCTCGTTGTTCTTCTATTAAAATTTATAATTTTTAAGCAGTTAGACTGGCGTTCATTTAACCATTTAACCTTTGGATAACATTTGAACTAGCACACATGGCGTATGAGTAATTACCATATGCTGCTTTAAGGCCTTTTACTACAATCAAAACCTAAAATAGCTCCCGGGGCTAGACACTTAGTTGATTACAATAAATCCGATATTAACCAGCTTTACTCTTACTTAGTTTCGAAAGTAAATATAGACAGCCCTGGAACGTATGCTATGAAATTATGCACATATCAGGGCAAAAAAGTACACTGAACTACAGAAAGTTTTTGATGTTAGCTTCGGGGTTCTTGACTCGAGACCTTTGCCTGGCTTTCGCCTTTTTCTGGGACATCGTTAGCGCGACTTTTGTCGGTTGTGTGGGTGGGCTTGGGGCGCTACTTTGTTGTTGTTTGTGTTTGTTCTGTGGGCGAGCGTGCGTAAGTTTGGCTGCGTGCTCATTGCTCACTCTCGGTGCGTGTTCGAGCACACTCGCACACACACACACACATCGAGGTGGGTTAGGGGCAGAGTCACCTGTGCCCACCTGTTTTGCGTACGTGTTTATCCAGCAGGGCTGACTCTGTGTTTGTGTGCTTGAGTCGACAGCAGCTGTTTGCCCGCTGCAGCAATGCAAATTCTGATTTGATTTATGCAAATGGCAAAGGCAGAAGTCTGAGTGGGAGCGAAAGTTGGTGCAGCTTGCCTTCTGCTGGCAGCCTATGTTTGCACTTGCCACTCGCGCCAAGTGGCCAGCAGCAGTAGCAGCCAAATAAGCAATCTCCCATGAGTGGGTGCACCAGGAGCACAAAGATCCCATTTTCCCCCCGGGGTACAGGTTCTTTAATTCGCATTTAAACAAAACGCTGACAAATGCCATTGGATTTGGCATGTTTGGCTTCTCTTGCTTCTGGCTTGCACTTGACATTTGCTCATTTCAGTTGACCATCTCCCATGTCAACCCCAGCCCTTGCCGTACACTGAAACACCATCAAAAACTGAATTGTGTGAAAGCAGTGAATGTTTTTTCTGAACTGAACACACTATTTTCTGTATTTCCTTCACATAAAAAGAATGAATTTTTCCCTTGATTTAAACTAAAACCACGTTCACCGAGAATCAAATGGAAATTTAGAGTGGCTTTTTCTTTGCCTGTAACTCCACTGGCCTCGCAATCATCCGGACTCGCTCCGGTTGACATATGTGGCACTGTGACCGTAAATGTTCTGCCATCTGTTAACCCGGAGACAGACCCGGACCCCGGAGAAGGGGACTGACGGGGATCGGTAGCTGGGTACCAGGGGTTTCAGCTGTCACTCAGATCCCTACGCTTCGGTTTAAGCATTTCCTCCTTTTTTTTTAGCTTATCCCACTGTGACCTCAGGGCCGGGATTTTGCTTTTTGGGGGATTTTATTGACTTGGCGAGGAAGCGGGAAATGCGCCTTTTCCTCTCCCTCTTCTCTCTCCTCTGTCTCTGGCTACTTTTTCGCTTTCATGTTTGTCATTGTCAATCTCATTTATCGACATCCGTTTAATGTCCAGCAATTTGAATGGGGCAGACCTGTGTGCCATTCAGTGCCTTACTTTATCATTCGCATTCCGGTTCAAGGTTGGATCCGATTTTCTTTAGCCCTTCATTGGAGGTTGTCTTACATCCGTTTAGGTTTAGTTAGCAGCCAGATTGATGACTTTTATAGGGGAGAAAGAGAAGAAGATTTCGATTTTTGGGGGAGAATCCCTCATATTTGATCATGGGGTTTTAAGGCAGCATAGTTTTTTAGTCACCTTGATGGATAAGTTAATATGTTCGAGGCAAAAGAGTACCATTTTATATGGCTAACAATTCTAAAAATGTATTTACAATTCTTCCTTATTAATCTCTCGGTTTAACTTTAGTCTCTGAGTAAAGCATGCAATTTAGTATTCACGACCAGCTCCTTAAAGAGGCTGAAGCCTTAAGAAAACCTCAAGTGCCGGCCTGCCAATGGTGTCTGCCAGCAAACAATCCACCTAGGAGGTAGTACCTCCAATTGGCAGTCGGAATGAATTTCCTTGAACCTGTCGAACAAAAACATTCTCAGCTAAACAAGCTGTAAGCTGCCTGGTAATTGAAGCTGCATTGTTTGGCACATGTCCAAAGGAGGCTCCAATCCTGGCGATGCACATTCCCAGCCATAGAGCTGGGCAGGAGGAGGAGGAGGTAGAAGAAGGCCACAATTGTGTAGGCAAACAATGGGCAACCGCAGGAGAATCCCGTCGAGGGGAGATTGAGGAAGGGACCGACTTGGGCTTGTGAAAATTAACAAGACATTTATGCGGGGACACACACAAAGGTGCGCCTCCGCCGACAATCGTATCCGCATCTGCCTGACACACAACAGTTATGGCATAAATTAGCTGGGACAGGAATGTAGATCACAGAGCGGAGTACGAGAACCTCCAAGGAACCTGAACACATGTCCTTCGGTTGTCAAACAGGCAGAAAGAAGTAACTTGCAAACACTTCCCGGACAAACCCCTTGGCCAGAAGCTGAAATAAGGAAACCGAAATGCAAATTGCGTGTCGCAAAGTTGGCAGTCATAACTAACTCGGCGAAGACGGCGACTGAAATTTGTTTGCCAACAACGGGAAGCTGGAACTCCAGCCCTTAATGAGCACAGGGGCTGTGGGGATGCGTCCCTTCTAGGGATTGTAAGGTAATGTCGGCTGAAACTTTCCATCAAGTGCCTGGCGGAGTGCCCTTCCCCGTGCCTTCCATTCCAAGTCACGCCGAAATTGTCAACAGTCGAGGATTTGGCGTGAGTTCCGTTGGGAGAAGAGAAAGCCAGCGCGAGAAAAGGGGCCAGCTCCGTGAGAACTTCAGTTTCATTAACTAAGTGCTCCATACCAATTAAGTTTTGTGCATTTTGGAATAATATAAATTAATTAGAATATGCTAATGAGGCCAGCCTCCGCCCGCCATTACCGTGCATAGTCAACTGGGCCACGCTCGCCTCGCTGCGAGTCAATTGACTTGAATAAATTAGCGCCAGCGGATGCAAGCTCAAAGCCGGGACAGTTGGCTTTAACCGTCTATTGACCCGGTGTTCATTTTCCATTCGTCCTTTCAAGGAGGGTTGTCTATTCAAGAGCTCTGTACAAATATAGGCTGTTTAAGTTAGAGGCTGTCCCATCTAGGCATATAAATGTCAAGAGTCTAGACAGTAGGCCAGCTAAGGAGCCAGCAACGTAAAGATTTGATCGAATTTAATGATTATTTAGCACTTTAAATATTCCGAAGCTAAAAAGCCCCCTTGGTACTCATCAATCATGTTAAAAAAAGACCTCAAGTGTTTTAATAATTTGCTTCCATAAATCGAATAATTCAGTTATCAACCTGTCAGTCTCCTCTTCACCTCATTGATGTCATTAGTTTCAAGCTCCCGGGGGCTACAAAACACATTTGGTAGCATATATCTGTTAAGTTGTCAGCTCATCCTTCAGCATCCTTAAGCAGGCCACGCGTTTGTAGTCCCCGGTGAGCAGAGACGATCTGGCTCTGACTGCAACTTCCATTCGTTTCCATCGAATGTCTCACTAAAGACATCGTTTCGTTGTGGAAATGTGAAGATAAAGTCATTCAGACCCGAAAATGGCAACGACTATTGCATAAATTCGGGGCCCGAGAGGCATTGGGCCACGTCGTATTCTAATTCGATGATGGCAGCACACGCAGACAGGCATTCGACCTGGCCGGACCCCTACTCATCCGCCTCGTCTGGCCCGGATTGTCTGCGCAGCTGTCTGGAACAGTGCACTCTCTCATTGGCAATGGCAAACGGTATATAGTCTGAAATTGGCAGAAAGGAAGGAAGGTGGCCAGCCAGTCAGTCAGTCAGTCAGTCCGTGAGTCAGCATTCAGTAGGATTTCGACCAACCCAAGCAGCAGGCGTCAATAAAGCCAAATTCACGTCGAGGTGCTCTCCTTCTGGTTGCAATCACATTAAGCCATTTTCGGGGACAAGCAGACAAATTGTCGCCTGTTTTTTTTTTGCTCTCGAAGATATTGATTTGTCGTTCTCTAGAATTGCCAAATAGCAAATAAAGTTTGTAGTCCAAAACCCACTTGTTAGCCAAAGGAAAATCAATTAATTAATGAATGAAAATTCAATTGAAATCGCTCCATTTCCATTTATCAACAGTTTGTTATGACTGCGAGTCCTTCAGCTGTCACGAACCAGCTTCTGCCGCTTGGGCCACAAAAATTAATTGCGTTTAAATAATTTGCACAATTAAATCCTTGTTGGCACATGACTGCACTTACTTCCAATTGTTTGTCGGTTGGCCAAGTAGTTTCCACTGGCCGCCCATCTTTATCTCCTCACCATATTCTCCTCTTCACTGTCAGCCTAATCAGACAAATTTATCAGTAATCAGCACCTGCTTGAGGCCCATTTTGGAAGTGTTGAGTGGAGTTGACATCAGTCTCAATTAAGGCCAGTGAATCCGTAATTATCCGTAATGGAGCAAAATTAATTTCTTATCGGAACATTACGGCAATATGGCCTCATCTTGCTCGACACAATTAAGCTCCGCAATTTAATTGCAAACAAGCTATAAAATTTGTAATTGTTATGAATCATTAATTTGAATTTATTGTAAATCAGAAATTTAACTCCAAGAATAGGAAATTAAGGAATTATGACAAAGGAAATTACAAATTAAAGTTTATATTCTGTATCAATTTTTAGAATTAAATAAATATCCTTTTTATATTGATCATAAATTTACAAGTCTGCTAATAATATATCTTTACCTTCTATATATCTTTACCTTAAGTCCTTTTTACTCTTATAAAGCTTAATGGAACATTCCAATTATATTTTTAATTTACCGAATTTCTTCATATACAAACTTGTTCTCTACCAAGACACAAAAAAGGACCAGGGGAGTGCTTAATTTGATTTTTAACAATCGTTCCCAGCAGCAGCGGCATCACCAGCTCCAGGGCCAGCACCGGGACCATCTCCCGGATCAGAAGCATTTGCAGAACCCCCATTAGCCCTATCACCAGCTCCGGCTCCAGATCCCGCTTGGTCGCCTTCGTCATCGTCCTCATCGTCGTCCGACAGAAGATCGGAGAGACTGAGTTCCGAGGAATGCTTCTCGAGGCCCTGCTCGACTAGATTACGCGGATTGGTTGCCACAGGCAGGGCATACATCTTCACACAGACCATAACGTGCTCGCGAAACAGCTGCTCCGAGTGCTTCATGATGGCGGCGGCCCGGTGATTGAGCGGGTCATGCGGATTTGGGTGGCGCAGCAGCTGCGGCAGGAATGTATCGAAGATGTTAACCAGGTCGTAGCTAGCCGACCAGGCCTGCTTGAAGGCATTCAAGCAGACCAGTCCCGATGTGAACTCAATGTTCGGGTGCAGAATCTTGGTGACAAAGCGGACGCGCGGAGCCTTCAGCGGATACTCTTGTGGCATGGACAAGTTTACGGTCCACACGCCGCCCTGGTAGATGCTGCCCAGTGGGCCCTCGAAGCGCACGTTCAGGTTGGCCATGTTGTCATCCGCCACGATGTGGTAGCCCGAGGCCAGCAGCCTGTTCACGTCCCGAAGCAGGCGCCGCCCAGCCATTGGCGACGTTGTGCTCACCATCACGTTGGCCATCGGTATCCTGGCGTCCTGTGCTGTTTCCGAGTCGGAACTACTGGGATTTGGAGTGCACTCGTCTGCTACACAGAGGTACCTTCAAAACTATGCATCTGACGAGATAAATTGGATTATTTTCTAACCAAAAGTGGCTGCAGATGCAATTCATACTTACACATTAAATGATACTAGAATTTTGTTGTTTTTTTATTGAAATATTCTATAAAACTTAGAGTCAGGGCCTGCTCGAGCCTAGGAGCATGGGGTTTCGAGCAAGGCATGAAAAAGATGAGAGATACTTGAATTTTTTTTTTTGAAATTTAGAAATCCCTGAAATTTACGTTTTTCAAAAGAAAATATATAAATAATTCTTACCAAATTGTATTTTAATTAGCATAAAAAAAATAAAAATAATGAAATGAATACAAATAAAACGTTCAATAAATGTAATATGTAGCTTTTGGGTGAAATCATGCGGTAATTGCTGTTAACCAAATAATTGTAATAAAATATTGGCCACACATTAATTGAACATGTCAATTTATTAACCTTAAACTTTAAACTTTAAATGTATGATATCTAAATACACTTCAAGATAAAGGTCACACAGGCAATATATCACCAATTTACGACCAAGTTAACCCAGAAACGGAAAGTTGTGAAAGTGAAAGTAAAAACAAAGTTGTAATTTATTTATTTTACCCTTTTCTGGTGTACTTCCTTTGCATTTTTTCGGCCATGTCGCACTGCGTCTAAGCAGATTTTGGCACTGGGCCGAGTGTTCATTAATTGGGCGTGGGTCAGATGGTCTGTGGAAAAAAGTTTTGGCCATACTGCCAACTGGTTGTAATTGGGCATCGGGGAGGGTGCTGGACATCCTAGGACGGAACGGGATGTCCTTGTGGCACTGAGCTGAATGCATTCCTTATTGCTGGCAATAAATCAAAGATCGTCTGCTGCCGTTTCCATAAAGGAAGCTGCGATAACTCCGACGGCGGACCGATGCGGAGTGCATTAAAGTTAAATGGACTCGGACTAAATGCTGCAAATTGCTGCCATAACCAAGAGTCATGGATACACGAGGAGCGTGTATCTGCGTATCTGTACGTGTATCTAAAGCTGCAGCCTGTGCTACCATTTGTATCTGTATCTGTGCATCTGCGACAATGGCCCGAGCTGAAACAATGGTAAATAACGACTAGAAAATTGTAAAAAATGTTGACAATGTTTCTCATGGCTGGCAAATCCTTTGGCCCGAAGCTTTATTTTTAGTGCGACAGTAAATGCGTCACTCCCTATCTCTGTCTCCATTTCTCCGTCTCTCTCATGGCCCCAGTAGCCATCTCTCTCGCTGGCCCCCCTCGCTCTGTCTGGGTCTGGAATGCGCTTTGTGCAGTTTTCACAGTTGAGTGCGCTCATTGTTTTCGCTGTCAGCGAGCGGCGCGTCGACAATGAATAATTAGAATTTTGTTGAAGGTCCATTGCTCATTTCCCATCCTCCATTTATCCCTACAAAAAAATCCCCCTAACGCCGCGCGAAACACCACGCCAATGTTTGCCAGGGCCAATTCATGCGACTTTTAATATGCTGGCCATGGCAGCGACAGCAAATCAAACAAAAGCGATTTGGGATTACGCCCGAAAGCCCTTCAAAATCTAAAATAGGTTTTGTAGCAAAGGTCGCCAAATTTCCAATAATCTATATCTGGGTGATCGGTTCGATTGAGCCGGCCGTTGCCATGGTGCCAATGCGATTTTCCTAGTTGAATGATTCGTGATTATTTGCCATTCGGAATTTGTCAGTTTTAAATGATTTATTTTGGCTGAATGCAGCTAATGCAACTAATTTCAATACAATTATCATAAATTTATTCAAAATGAAATTTTGATTAGAAATTTTAATTGATAAAAATAATGTATTATTTTTTCAGGTTTGCTAAAATATATTGTAACAAATAAACAATATTTGAGAGAGCCTGTTCTTTAATGACTTGTAAAATTAAATATTTACGGAATTATTATACATAGGAATATCTAAATTATAGGGTCCGAAATAACTCCTTTACTAGGTTAAAATCATAATATAAATGTACCCAAGCTATAAAAATAAGCATTTGCCCTTCCCGATCTTTTTCATTTCCAAGAAATGTAATTTTTTGGGGTATAAAATTAGCTAGATATATTTCCAGCATTAAAATTCAAGGCTTGCTGCCGTTATGGAATTTATTCACCAATTTTCACTTGAATTTGAGTACTAGAAACCAGAATCTCGAAGAAGTGGCCCGACTTCAATGTGATTTTGGAGTGCATAAATAAAATCTGGAATAGATGCCATTAAGACCATTTTAGCCGCCATTAAAGCAATATGGAAGCTCCCGCCCAGGACCCGGTCGCAGACTATTATGCCAAGAAATACGATTATCGCGTAAAATTAACGCGAAATTAATGCAAACTACGCTTGCCGCGTCGCGGATGAGTCGCGAAGGATGGGCGGAGGACTATCTACTTGCCGGGGGCGGGGGATGGGCATTAAGGAGCAATCTCAACATGGGCGTTAATTTCGCGAATTGTAATCAACTGGGAACGGCGCGGTAATGAAGCTGTTTCGGCACCCTGGCATTGACCACGTCAAAGTCAACACTCCAACAAGTGCAAACAAGCCGCGGGAAGGACAAAAATGTCCCGTGCAGCACGGCCCCGAAAACAATGGCCGGGCCAAGGGATGGATCCAAACTCCTGGCTACGCCTTCTGCGATCCGCAGGACACAAAACAATGGACCGACTAAAACAATGGCGAGCGAGAAAAGGTAACCGCGAAAAGGATAACTCAAAAGCCAGTAACATAGCAGGACCAGCGCAGCACAGGACAAACCGCAACCGCAGGTCTAACCCCCTGGCATTTTGGCAACATTCCATAACTCACCCGTCACCAGCAATTGCCCCTGGGGCCTCACTGGTCTGCCCGGTGGAGGAGCACTTCCTACGCTTTCACCATTTCCTCTCCCGTAGAGGAAGCGAACCTCATACAAATTTGTTAAATTAACTTGATAATTTTTAATGAAATTCTCACAGCATGCGCTGCGCCGAGCGACAAATTTCGGCCAATAAAGCTGGAATTAAATGGGATTTTCGTTGTCATCGATAATAAAGCCGGCATAGGAGATTATAAATCGAATTTATTATCCTTTGATTTATGCATGCTGTTTACGTAGAACGGTCAACCAATGCTTAATTGTATTTTTAAAGTCCATTCGGCGAGAATAAAGTAACCTTTCTGAGGCAGAACTTTGTGCTAACTCACATTTTTTAAAACATATTAATGGCCAGTTCTTATTTAAAGCTTTATTATACCATTTAATTTAATAATTATATATAGTACATTTTGAAGTTTAATGTCAAAAATAATGCATAAGAAGGCAATATTACTTAAATTATTCTAATACTTCAATAAATTCATTTTTGTTCTTTTCCTACCTGAATGTTTTCATTTAATATTAACACTAATTTACAGTTTTTAAGGCAAACTCTCTAAATCAAATTTCAAACAACAAATTTCCCGCTAAACTTTTCTGTGCCAATATTTGTATTGCGAGAATAGTGAAACTTGAAGAGGCAAACAAATTGTTTAAATCAAAATTAAAGGGAAAAAATATATATAAAGGCAAAGAAGCCGCGGGAGAGCGGAAAAGTGGCGGCAACACTCCAGTAAGGCCAGGAGTAGGGAAGCGGGTAACAAAGTAAATTGTTGCTGTTCCCCTGGTAATAAAATATTTGTCGAGCGCCATTTACAAAGTCATTTTCAAGCTCAATGTACTTTCAAAGTAATGCGCTCCACCTGCCCGCGCTTAGACCTCCCTCCGCCGCCTTCGTGCCCCCAGTTGTTCTAGTTTTTATTGCCTGCGCTCGCCATTTTACGGTCTCGTTTCAGGTTGCTTGCCCCGGATGAGGATGAGAATGAGGATGATGCTGATGGTCCTGCCACTTTGGCAGTGCTTTTTAGGTGCGATATTTGAGGCATCAGCAGTGCCGGGAGCGTTGAGAGCGTAGGTAGCGTCGCTTGCCTTGCTAAACACGTGCTTTCATTTAAAACGCCGTAAATATGTCGCGGAAATACACGCATTTTTCGTTTGTTGACATTTGGCCGGGGCCATATGTAACCCGTATTCCATTTTTATTGAATATTTTTCATTGCTATCGAGGTACGAGATTCGAAATTGCGTGAGCCACATCCCAAAGACTTGGGCAACCTTGGAGTTTTCACAAGAGAACCAGCAGTAGTTGGGAAAACCCACAAAAATGGGAACATTTTCATTAGTTGATTTTAAAAATTACGTATACGACGGGTGGACTTGTAGAAAGTACTACAAAGTGGTTATACAAATTACGTATACGACAGGTTGGATTTAAAAAAAAAACTACTAATTGTTACGTATTCTAACGGAAGGTTGTGTACAAAAGCTATACATACATATATACCATATATATTTTTTTGAGAAGGCTAAATAAAGACGTTTCTTAGCGCCAAGTAAGATTGTGCAGGACTTTCCCTTAATGAAAGATAATTGAAAAAAGGATGTTTATATGTTTGCATCGCTTCTGCACTCGACTAAATGAGATCTTTTCCACACGTGCCACGAAAAGCACAACATATGCCAGCGTAGTGTAGTCTTGCCCTATGTGTTTTCCAGATTAACCCATATTCCCATATTGGACATATGTCAGTCAGGAAGCTCACTAAGAGTAAAAAAAAGGAAAAGTGGTCTGTGGAAAAAAAGTAAATGCAACTTCATGACCAAAAGACGTGCAAATTGCTGGCGATTATGCCAGTCATAAACCGATTAGGTCGCATGAATATTTATGGACGGACGCGACGAGAGCGCCGCTCAGAGGAGGAATTGAAGCTGGAAATGCGACTGGAGCTGAAGAGAATGCAACAAGCGGAGAAATTTTCCATTAGTCTGGTCATAATCATATTTCCCCTCAGCGACCGTAGGGAAAACTACTTGAAGAGACTGCAATAAATGGGCGTTAAAGAATCCTTGGCTTAAAGCTGAGGAAACTGTGCAGCATTCCTTTACAGTAATTCAAGTGGCATTAAGTTGTGCATCCTTATTCAAGCAAATTTATCAAAATTACAAAAAAGATTCCTTTACATTTAAGTAAAAGTTAATTCCACAAGTTGCTTTACAAAAATAGTTAGTATTTGCCAGCATTTCGAAAGATATATTAAAAGCTCAATGCAAATGTGTGTTTGGCAAGTAAATATTTTTTATTATATTCCTTCGTTGCTGCTTCTGACAGCTCTTTGTTTGCTTTTTGTTGTTTCGATGCTTGCAATGGTTTCAAGCAAGCCCAACCATGGGGAAAATCAATAACACGTTTTTCTTCGTTTCATTTGCTGCAATATAAATAAAACATTTGCATTTAAAAGGCTTTTCATTGCTCGATCGGAATGGCAGTTGGCAAACAATATTTTTTCCCTTTTTACATTGTCATTGTGAGGGCACAATGATGAATGGAACTTTCCCGGTCCATCATCAGTACCCCAATGCAAACTGTCACCCAAAGGATACTCATAGATGGAAATGTAATGCGTGTATCTTCCCATCCATCACGTTGAGGGGCTGTCTTGACCTTCGCAAGCAGAGTACGAGGGGGTTGGGCCAGAGATTTCGGCTTGCTGATTTATGCCGAGAATGGATTGAATCGATTTTAATCGCTCCCATAAGCGAGTGCAGCCAAGTGCTCAATAAAACACACGCGACCGCGCTACTTCTTCCGCAGGAAGCCAATGATCCTGGGGTGGGCGTGTTCGGTGATTGTGTGTGTTTCTTGTATTGCTTCAGTTGATTTGTTCGCCGATAAATCTCTTTATCGCCATAATCGTTAAATCGTTCATTCGTCACGGACTTTGATTGCTCCCACCAGCCAACAATGAACTTAGCTTCCGTGCTAACAGTGGATAGAAATATAATAGGACTAGGAGAAAATAAAGAAGCCCTATTTCCTGTACTCACTTTATTTAAACCTTTAACTATAATGTTAAGAACTTAAATTGCAATTAATTTTATAATATAACGTACACTTAATGTCAACACCATTTTTATCCACTGTTGCCGAAAGCGCTGGCTTGAAACATGTTGTTCACGCCACAGTTCTGTTTACACAATATACTCTATTGATTCTTAGAAATAAACACGTTCTCATTCTTTTTACAAAATGTGAGTGCATTGAGAAAGTATTGTAGTACGTAACAATAATAATAATAATTTAATAAGCCCCCTTGTAAGGTCTCCAGCAATGCCCAGCTTCATGGGAACTATCCCCACAGGAGTTGGCTCAGCAAAAATTTGCAAATTACTTTCACAAAATAATGTAAACTGTTGCGACAGATGAAACAGCACAGCCTGCAGCATCAACAGCTTGGTAAACAAATTTCCATTCGTCGCTGAACAATTGCAGAAAATCACATATGGGTGACTAACATGCCACATGGGTGTGTGTTAGTGTGTGTGTGAAATGTTTTACAAATTTTCTGATTTATTGTAAAAGTTTTTATGCGCATTTCAGTTTCTGTTCAAATAGTTGAGTGCGATATGTGTGTGGAAGTCGGACTGTGTGTTGACGGGCACATGACAGTCCGACTGTGAATACGTACTACAGTAAGCGAATGTTCCAGCAGTGTTTGCTCAGCGTGTAAAATGCAATTAGAGCGGACGAAAGCTTACAACCAAAGCGTTAAAAGTGCTTAGCGAAGGTCAGCCAGACGCTTAGTGCATCCCAGGAATTATATTTAGTTAATTTTCATACACACATGTTCGCTTCACGCGCCAGCAGCTATAATTTGTAATTAAAACCCATCAAATTGAGCTGGATAATTAAATGGGTTTCTCTGCAAAAATATGCTAAGCTTGTGAACAAAGCTGCGGGCTATTAAACTGCTACGAAATACACATAACTGCTGCTTTTAAAGTGAAATTAATATTTTATTGACTTTTCCTTAGTTTAGTTTTCGTTAAGAAAACTTATAAAGTATACTAAAATTTAATTTAAACTTTAAGTAACTCTATCAAATATTTTAGCACTAAATTCCAGTACACTCTTAAGTCGATTTTAAATCTTTTCACACAAATAAAATCAACCACAAATCTAATATAAATTCCGCAGGCCCACAAAAGTATGCTATCAGGAGTTTCTCAACATAAACAAAGCCAAGTTTATTGAACTTGGCCGCAAACAAAGCCAGTTGAAACGCATTTATAAACATTGCAGAAACCACAACACAAAGCTTAGGATTATTTGAAAAAGTATATTTACGGTCAGAGGCAAAAGTCAGCAAAATTTTTCCTTAAACTCGGCGGGACATTTTTCTTTATCAGTGCTGTCTGAATGTTTTTAATTTCAATTTTCGCTTTGTTTTCCAGGCCGACTGTGTGTCATCTTGATTGACAAATTGAAACAAATAGCTGAAGATATATCACACAAGTGCGCAATGTATTGATTTTCGGCTGGAGGAAAGCCCCACGACATCGACGTGGATAGAGTTCGGGGACAAGCTTTATAGAAACAGATGCTGCTACTCCAGCTGCTCCTGTTGATGTGAGATGAACTTAATTTATCCAGTTTCGGTTACTCAATTCAGCAGTTTGGCTTAGTTTTGTATGAGCTGAATTATTAATGAATGCCCGACTAGGAAACAACAGGAGGTCAGTGCGGAGCTGAAATTATGGTGTGCCGACAGTTGTATTGTGTCAAAATTTGTTACCAAACGAATGCCAGAACAATAATAAATTAATTAAGTCCAGTCGCAGCCGAGAAAAGGCCCAGTAGCACGTGCCGCAAATGTGTAATCACTAATTAAAGCGAGTGCAGCTTCTTAAAGGCTGCCCGCCACTTGCCTTAAGGTCCTCGCATATCCTGGGATATCTTATCTGCGCGCTGGCCAGAATAAGCCGAGTGGAAAGCACAACTCGCCGTTTGACTTCTCAGCGCAAAACAAAGGCCCACAACAGCAGGCACCGATGACACCTTGGACCTGCGATGATAATAACGAGGACACCCAGATAAGGATAAGCGACAACTGCAGTCCATTCACCAAAACCCAATTCAACGAACAATAGAACAGAGCTCGGCCAGTTGGGTACGATGCTAATGATGGTGAGGCTGATGACGTTGATGATGACGATGACAAAAATGGGATACCAAATTGCAAACAATGCGGCTAACTTTTCCAACTCGTAATTAAGACACAAGTGTAATCACAGTGAGTGCCCTGGCGATGACTATGCAAGGGGAGAAGGCCGATAAAAGCTATGGAAACCTTATGGCTTTCTAACTGCTGCTCACATTACGCATACGCCACATGTGACTCACATGAGGCGTGCATCTATTTATTGCCTCTCAATCTGTCAGAGGACCCTTCATCAGCCATCAACTCAATTGAGCTATCTGTAATCAATCATACACTGAAAAAATTGTTTACAAATACATTTAACTTTTGTTACATCAATTAAGACAACTATAGTTGACGATAAATATATTTGGGGAAACTCTTAATTATTTATACACTTAATATTAAAAACAACTAGATATTTGCTTTATATCTTCAACTTTTTTCAGGTGTATTTTCCATTTTTCATTGTATGATATATGCATGGCTTTTGGCAATTGCATTTAAGTTGACATGTAATTGCCCATAATATGTATCTGAAAATATTGTTAGTTCCATGACTGAACTTTAAACTAAAATTAAATACTTTCCCTAATAAAAGTTGCCTAGTAACAAAAAATAGAGAAGGAAGCTTCGGACTTTATGGGAAAGGGTAAAATAAATTGAAAACAAAACGCAGATGCGAAACAGCTTACATCAGGGGGTATTCACTCCATCTTATGTCTGTCCGCAACAAAAGATATCCTTTCACAACCCATCGTCCCCATGGAGTCATCTTCCCTCTCCTGCGTGTTTGCCCTGCGTTGCTGAGCGGAAAAATGGCGAATATAATCGTAATTATTTTTACCTGCCGGCACTTTTAGCACATTCCGCCAGGCAAAACTATGTGCGAATATTTCTTCGGCTGGAAAATAAAATAGTGAACGTTAGAGAGAAAGAGAAAATGTAGAAAAAAAGCAAAAGCAGAAAAATGTTAGAAAAAAGTTGTGTTTGAAAAGCACTTAAAACGGAATAAGAGGACTATATTGCGTATATTCCTTATCAAAATATATATACATTTTGGGTAAACATAGAAAAGTAAATCTTTCACATTAAATTAAGAAAATATAATTTGTAAAAGATATGACACACATTTCGAAGCATTAAATAAACATTAATTTCGGACAATTTTTTAGGGCAGCGAATCAACTCTCATTAGCCAGAAATATATAAATATTAAAGGGCATTTATCTGAACAAATGGATGTAGAATGCATTGTTTTAATTAACCTGTAATTAAAACAGATTTAATTTAACACGTGTTCATTGCATTTGATGGGCCAATGAATGCGAAAGGCATATTGAAATAATTAAACAATTAAACGGTACAACTAACCATGGCACATGTTCCATAAATAATCAAATGGGCATTTCAATTATCCTCGTTTAATTTGAGCCGCATCCCAGGACATCAGTAAATCATGTGAATCATTAGGTACACAAATATTTAAAAGTGGCAAAGAGATATGTTGCAGGAAGCCCTTGTGCAATTTATTTGAGTATCGGGCGGACGTAAAAACTTCCTGGAAACTGTCAAATGGAAGCCAGCAGTTACTGCCACTCAGTCAGTGGCTTTGTCCTTGTCCTCCTTGGACCAGTCTTTGTTTAGAGAGGAAGAACTGTAATTTTCCTGCGTTCCCGGCAAACTTTTCACTGTGCCAAACACAAACATACGTATATTTATTATATATACTCACACACCCTTTAGTCTATAGTTATTTTCCACAATGTCTGATGTGTTTGCCTGCGAGTTGCTTTCGTCGACAGCGACTGCAACTTATTTTGCATATCTTAAAAAATAGAACATACGCAGATCCCGGAGCAGCCTCGGTCCGCGCCAGAGACCATTATAATACAATAACATCCAAGGCCGGAGGGACTGCAAACTGGGGTTTGATAGCGACTCAAGTGCAGCTGCTGTCGCACCCATAAAGTTTTCGGTCTATAAGGAAGTTATTGCACTTCCCCCTCTGCTTCCGTTTTGGCCAAGGAAAAAATTCTCATTCTGCAAACTGTGAATCCCCGTATACGCTCCCTGACAATAGAAGTGATTACGGAGATATGGGGCTCAAAAAGGAGCTCCTCCGGGAAATAAGGAGCAGTCACTCAAGCTGAGTTCTTTAACTTTACCCGGAAGTTAATGAAATGAGAGTGGAGAGACAAGCCTTAAGCCAAAATTCACAACTGGGTCTGATGTGGATGTAAGTGAATATACACAAGCCATTTAAAATAGAAATAATAAAATGGGTTTTCATAATTTGAAGTTAACTTATAAACCTACCAAGGGACTTTATGAAATGTAAATGGAAAAGAGCTTTCCTAGAAACTACCATTTTCACACGGCTTAGTTCTACCTCAAAATATATACACATATTTTAAAGCTTATTATTATGAGTTTGCAATAATGTTTCTTTCTATTTTGTTCAAACCCATCTGTAATATTTCAGAGTAATAATAAAATACCTCATGGTTACTGCACGATTCTAGGAAATCTTTAATGCAATACTTCGCTCAGTCAGTCGCATTACACCCATTGAGCCCCGTTTCTAGTGGGGTTGGGTCCTTGCCATAGCTTGGTCAGTTTTTAAAATATCCCCGCATAGTTGCATGCCAGACACAATTTTCCACAATTTTTAATCTACGGTTTTGCTTTCCTCTCGGCGAGCGGACGTTGTTGGTGGCTGAAAAGCACTTTCACATTACTTTTGTTTTAATATTGCTGCAAATGGCTGAAAGCAGCTTGGCTAGTATATGCGAACATTTTATATGACTACTGCCACACACGCACATCCTTGGAAACATCTATTGTTTTATAATGCCCTGCAGTGTAAATTAAATGGGTATATTAAAATTAGAATATATTCCTCTTAAACCTGTGGAAGCTGACATACTTTTCGGATACTTGTATAGATTTTATGAGTAGAGATTTTCATACATTTCTTAGCAATAAATATTCTATAACTTTGATTCAAAAACATTGTCCTGGAAAACACAAATTGTTAAATAAATCTGGAATGTAAATAAAAGAAATCGAAGCAATTTCTACGGTATTTCTACCGTACACCAAGTACTTCATAGTCGGTTCTTCTACATTAAACTCTTTTTTCTGATTTATTTTATATTTTTTTTTGTCTGGCCAAGCGGCGGGACATCAGCGGCCACATGGACAGGAACATGGTTGATGCGGATGTGTTTTATTCGCACTCTCACGCTGACACACACCACCCACCGAGATTGGGGTGTGCGTGCTCAAGTGGGTAAATTTGTGTGTGTGCCTTGCTTTCCCTTTCCGGCAGCCAAGGCCGCAGGAGCAGGATCCGAGAAGGCAAGAGCGTGCCTCTGCATCTGTCCCACCCAAAACAATTTTAAATTTATTTGAAAAAAGTATATATGCAAAAAAAAGGAGCTTACAAACACACTCTCATATGCTGGGGGAGCAGCGCAGTGAATTGCAATAAAAAAAAGTTTTTTTGATTTCCCTGAACAATAAAATAACTGTGCGGGAAAATAGTAAATACTTTTATTAAAACGTTTTGCAGCTTATTTTTGCCACCAACTTGTGTAAACATATTTCAACTTTTATCATTTACATTCTCTCCCGCCTCTACTTTCATCGGAAACCTCTCATACTCTCAAAGCAATTAATAATAAGTTAAGAACCAGGGGGAAAAAGTGGTTCATAAGCGCATTATTATACTCATAAAATAAATCGGGAAATTTATTCATGTGAGAGAGCAGAGCAGATTCGATTGCCGGCCAATTACATTACCTTTTTTAAGGTGTTTAAAGGCTTCATTTAAGTTCCTTACATAGTTTTTATATTTGCAAATATATATGATATTGTAAAACTATACATCTCATTATTTCTTTTTTCCACTTAGCTTTTCCCCTTCAGATTTTCATCACTAGATTTCTCTCACTAGGTCACTTGTTTTGTGGGGCAAATAGTATATAGCAGAGGATTACAAAAATTAAAATTCAAGTGAGTGGAAACTGGGGACTCGGCTTAGCCGACCCCAAGGACTAAGGAAAGCAGAATAATAAAAATAACAATAAAATATCACTTATTGAAATAACGACTCGTGTCTATGAAACAAAAACTGGGGAATACAATCGGAATCAGAGTGCGAGAAACCAAAGTCAAACAAGGGGAGAGTGCTTGAACACAGAAATCAATCAGTTGATGGGATGCTTTTATAGAAATTACAATAATCCCAAACATCCTGGAAAAGCCCGCGGCGGGGGAATCGCAAGCACACATTAATATTGTTGATTTGTCCAGATTGATAGCCAGATATGGCTGTTGAATGCTCGTCCAAAATTCAATTTACAGCTTACACGTGGCGAACTATTTAGTACTCCGCGCTCCATTGAAGCCTTCGCCGAAGTGTAACATTAGATAAGGATGCCTTAATTAATAATTTTAATTGCGAGCCACTTGGATTACGCGACTGATTTATGATACACTCGAACATGGGCTCGCTGGAGACCCTTTTGGCGGCCGGGGAACTGGAAACAAGACACGTTTCTGCTGAGAGCCAACATCAAAGCTATAGAAATGCAATTTATATCTGCTCCGACTATAATTAATACTCCCTTGGGGTTCCATGAAGCAAAGCCAAGCGCTTATCAAAGCGACTCAGAGACAAACCGGCAAATGTCAGTCAGCCAAAGCAATTACCACATGCCAAAGACACTTATACATATGTTAATGCCACATAAAAAAAAGGAATTCTCAATCTCCCGAGTTAATTATACACTCGGAACAAATATGAACAATTTGTACAGGTAAATGCCATTAAAAAAAGTATATTTTCGTTTTTTACCAACACTTAAAATCAGAATATATTCTTTAAAACCAATGAATATAATAATAAAAATAATTTCTCAATTTATAAATGTTTCCATGATGACTTTGGTTCAAGTGTAGATGCTGCTTTACGAGACTGTCAAAGGTATAAGAATAACAAGGATGAACTATAGAAAGAGCTGACAATGTCTTTATTTTATAATTTTAATTTAATTTAATCCCCTCTCAACACTACTTCCCCTTTTCGTCTGCTTCTTGGATAGTCTTACAAAGATGCACAGATGAAATGGACTTGGGCCTCTCGATGGGTGCCCCCAGGGCTCGCGCCCAGATCAACTGCGAGAGCACACCCAGTGCCCGAGATACGCCAAACAGTACCGTGTAGTACTTCATCTCTTTAAAGGCATAGTGCTGCAGTAGGACGCCTGAGTGGGCATCCACATTAGGGTATGGATTGGCCACCTTGCCCAACTTCTTCAGCACCTCTGGTACGATCTTCCATAGACGGGTTACGAGCTTAACGCCGGGATCGTCCTTGCAGTGATTTATGGCGAACTCGTTTTGGAGGACAAATCGGGGATCAGTGACCCGCAGAACGGCGTGGCCGTAGCCGGGAATAACCTGCGAATGGGAAAATGTATATACAATTTTAATTTACATGTTGAATTTACAAGTTCCGATATAACATCGGAATATACATATATATATTTTACCTGACCGGCTTTGAGCGTGTCGTCGATAAACTGCTCTAGCTGATCATCCGTGGGCTCATCACCAAGGTTCGTTCGTAGCTTGGTCAGCCACACAAGCACTTCCTGGTTTGCCAGTCCGTGAAGGATGCCAGCTAAGCCACACATACTGGCCGAGAAGCATAGATAGGGATCGCTGAGGGCAGAGCCCACCAGGTGGCAGGTGTGGGCGGAGACGTTGCCGGCCTCGTGATCTGCATGTATGACTGTGTAAAGGCGCATTAGATCAGCAAAGTCGTCGTGCTCCACTCCCAACATGCGAGCGTAGTTTCCGGCCCAGTCCAGCTTCTTGTCCATTTCGCGTATTCCCTCACCGTCCTTGAAGGTGTTCTGGTAGATAATTGATGCCACAGTGGGCAGATAGGCGCACAGGTTCATTGCGTCCTCGTATATGTATCTCCAGTAGTCCGCCCGTTTGGCGCCCTTATTGTACGCTTCGACAAATTTGCTATTTGGATTGAGGCAGGCAACGGAGGCAGAAAGCTGCGCCATTGGATGAATTTTCTTGTCCAACGAGTCCACCATCCGCAAAGCGTAGCGCGGCACTTGACTGCGCTTAAGCCAATCCCTGGTCACCTCTTCCGCCTCTTCCTTTGTGGGAAGCCTCCCCGTGGTCAGCAGGAAGAAGCAGCCCTCGGGCGTTCCCTCATTCGTGCCCTCAAGCACGCGTGGTAATTTTTGGCAGACGTCTTTTAGTGGGTAGCCGCGATAGGAAATACCCTTGTCCTTGTCCAAACTAAGGGAAAGAATAGGCAAGATTCTGGCAATTCCATAAATTTTAAACTAATAACTAAACCCACTTGGATGTATCGCACAAAAGGAGCGGAAGACCCCGCATACCACCAATCAAGTTGTTCACCGTAACCTCTGCGATCGTCTTTTTCCCATGGACATTTTTTATGGCCAGAAACATTTCTCGCTGTTCGGGTATTACCTTTGCCAGTTCGGCCTTTATGCCCGTGTCCCCATTGCCATTACAGTCGCCATACGTCCTTACAATTATAGACTGCAGGGGGGTGTTAAAGCATCGATTGGAGCCGAATATATGTACTAGCTTAAAACGTCTTGAGTAGCTCATGATCTGCATTCTGGAGAGTAAAAGTTGGGCCAAAAAAAATAACTAAAAGAACATAAAAGTAGGAAAATGTAACTAATTTGATAACATTTTAATTTGGGTAATAAGAAAATACTATTCGAATGTTAGTAATTTTTTCACAGCCTTCTGCCTTTCAATATTAAAACATTAAAAACACCAAAGCCCCCTAAAGTGACCACAAAAATATTCTATGTATTTGCTTGCATTTACCAAATAACCATGTTAGTAATTATCTCAGCTGAATCATTGCATTGAATGTACCCAATATCAATTACATTAACTGAGGCCAATGGGGGCCTACTTGTTGTCAACAATTTGCCATATTTTTGCAGGGACAAACTTTGAGCTGCACACACACACAAAATTAATTCCTATTTGTTTGTCGCTTAACGAAATTTCTGGGTCATTTGTGTGGCACCAAAGCCGAACTGCAACGAAAACAGAAGGCCGGCCACCCACTCTGGCCCTCGACTGAGACCACTCTCCGTATGAAATGCCAAAAAAATTATATATCTATTTGTAGTTCCGAGCACTGGGGAATTTCTGCTTTACTTTGACTCATCTGCCAGGAACAGAGTACCAGCCGGGAGGGATTGCAAGTTGTGAGTGAGTGGAATTGGTACTTTAGCAGCGTTTTTCATGCATATGCCATTGCCATCGCTCCCCGATGAGCTGCACTTTGGGGATTTTCGCTTTTTTCTCAACAAATTTATATTTGTTTGTTTGTCGTTCTGATTTTGTCCGGCTTTGGGGCAATCAGCGAATATAACGCCGAGAGTGAGAAAAAAAAGCATAAAACTTTGCCTTTAATTAAAACATATTTTACAAGCACACATTCAGAGCGCAAAAAAGGAAATAAATATAGAAAAAAAAATATTTTTCCGCCGCTTCACTAACAGTCATCAAATGGAAATTAAAACTTTATCGCTGGGCAGCAGTCGCTTGGCTCTTCTATGCAAAATCCACCGCCCATGGGCTCTGTAAATGGCCATTCAGTCAACAAGTATACCACTTTGACTTTATCCACTCATTATTCCCCCTTTTTTGAGCACACATTTTGCATTTTATTAATTAACATTCAATTAGCGAAAATGATTGCGGCCCTGGCGCATTCAAGTGGCATTTAAGCTATTCACCAATTTTTTTAGGAGCACTATTCAAATGGCCCAAATGGAGTCTCCCGCTTTTCGCCCAATGCAAAGTTTTTCCATAAAATACGATTCGCTTTTTTCACAGTTTTAGTTTTATCTCTTTTTCAAGCGGTCTTAGTTTGCTGCTTTCAATCTTTTTTGCTGCCTCGACACTGTAAATAATAGTAAATAAACAGAGGAAGGAATAATAATGACCAATTAGAATATAAAGTGGTGGAAAATTAATATTATCTTCTTAAAATAAAAGTTTAAAGTTCTTTAAATAATAAGATTTCAATAGGAATTAATCAACAAATTCATTGTAGATTAATCCTTCATTAAATTTAACTCCAATAAAATGCAGAAATGTTAACTTATATTAAGCCTAACAAAAAACCATACATTTAGACTGTATTTAGTTAAAATAATGTGCTAAAAATGTCTTCCTGTGCAATTAAACATTTGAAAAGTTTTTAATAGATAACTTAATTATTTCCGAGGGATTTTTTTCTTTACCTTTTAGAGTTCAAATTTTTGAAAACATTTTAATAGAGAGATCATATTTTTTCCCAAGTGACTCTGACTCTGCCAGCATTTTTCTGCGTCCTTGTTGTTTGCTATAAATTTCATGGTCTGATTTTTTTTCCGCTTCAGCTTTGGTGTTTGGTTCATTACAAGCTTAAATAATTGTCCTCTCTAGGTCCTGCAAAGACAAAGGCAGTGGAAAATGCAAAAGCAAATGCTTGAAGTGGACAACGCCCTTGAATGCGAAATCGAATTTCGCACTTAAGCAGCTGTCAGCAACGGTATCTGTCTTGGCCCGGCCCACTACCCTTTCTCCCGCCGATACTCTGCTTTGGATCCGCTCTGTTTTTCCCTACGAACGGAAAGTTGCATCATGGACAAGTTGTATGCAGAAAAAAGGCAAGAAAAAAGGACGGAAGCGAAAGGTTGAAAACAATTTTGTTGCCCTAATGCATAATAGAAAGTGTCGTATCCATGGCAGCAAAAGTTTAAAATCATTTTATTAACTTAACTTTGTTCAACGGCCAAACACAATAAGGCAAGTTCGGACTGGGCCGTGGGCGGTCGGATAAGCTGAGAGATATTTGTTGTTGGTAATATTTAGAGAGATCTGTTTTTTCCAAAATTATTCCTTTTTCCAGAGCTGCAATTGCATTTCGAAGGATTCTTTAAGCTGAACGGAATGTCATATGCAAATGCAATTACAATACTTTCGGCTCCCCAGTTTCGGTTTCCTATTAACCCCGTGGAACCCCAACGATGGCTTGGAAGGACCTGGGGTCCTTCGCAGGACGTGTCCGTGAGCGAGTGCTCGGCTTGCTTCTTCACGAACTTTGACGTTTCCACTAATGAAAGTTCGCCCGCATGCAGTACGTGTGTGAGTGTCAAGGAGGTTTCGCTTAGGTTGATATTGCTTCTTGGCTTTTGTTGACATCACGTCGAACCTGTTAGGGGTGTCACTTCGATTTGCCCTCTTTTTTTTGGTACATCTCACGTGTCATGGAGGAGGTCATGGTGAGTCGCCGATTCCGACAAATAGGTTAACAAGGTAACAGGGATGCGGCCACCTCGAATGTCACACGATTTGGACGGAGGTTCGAAATGTCAATTACTGAGCAGCTTGTGTCTGAGCCATGATTAATTTGGTCAAATTAATGATTTGGCCATCAAGGGTGGCTTGAGAGAAACCTTGAATCACAGGTTTTTCAAGCAAAAATGATTAGCATTTCCTAACAGCAACAAAAACTAAAATCAAAGAATCACAATATTTTAACCATAAAATTGCGGCTTTGAATTGTAGGCCCTTCTTTAAAATCCAATTTCACATATAAAAGAAATTAAAATACGAATAGAGTTAATTTCCTGAAAGTCCTTTGGTCTCCAGGTTTTCAATCGTTTAAATTAAATGTTTACATTGTAAAATGTAGGTCGATGGCACGCATCGCTTACCGCTGAAGCGTTTAACTGCCGACACATTTCATTATTTTACAACCAGCTCCAAGCTCTTCAATTCATGGATCACGGAGCGTGTTCGGTGCCTGTGTTTATGATAGGAAAATGTTTATACTCGTTGAAATATGCCCTTAAATTTTCCATATTTGTTTACGACGGACGCCCGGAATCAATGTTAAAATGCACTCGAGGGCAGCCTGACTGTGAGCCGAGATTGTTAATAAATGTTTTATTGCCGCTTGGCTCAATTATTCATTAAACTGCGCAGCTACCTTTCGCTTGCATTGAGTGAGTGACTGATTAAACGGCTGGATAAGCCCGTACATAATGAGTAATTAAGCGGTTAAGTGCCGCGCATAAAAGCCTCAAGCTCTGAATCCTGAGCTCTGGGTCCTCGGCGCATTCGAAAAGGATGCCCGTATCCCTGCAGATTTATGCCAAGCACTGACCGCACAAGCAGCGACGAATGGATTTCTTTAAAAATAAAAGCAAATCAAAGTGAAATACATTCAAGCACCATTTGGTCGGCAAGTGTTTGCTACAGTACCCGGGGATCCAACAAGTTATTCAGCCCGCCAAAGATGCTTTTATCCAGCAGTTGCCGCGCAGACAGAGCCGGAAAGGAAATGCGGCCAAGTGGTGAGCAGTTAGCACAGCACACATGTGCTTCACCTCCACCTCCACCTCCATCTTAGCATCCAGCTCCCCGATCCAAACGGAGCCACTTGCGCTATGTATGGTATGCACATACATACATACATGTGTGCTGTGGGTCTGTGGGCCAAATTGAGTATTAAGTATTTTGAAATTTTTTTGTAAAATAAAAGAAAAACGCAGCGAAAAATGGCAAAGGGAAAATGAAGGCAGCAGGAAGTGGTCCATACACACACACCACACACTGACACAGACCCGAGACAGGCGGAAGCGGAAGCACTCACATTACTCAACATACCAAAAGTAGCCCGGCGAGAACTTTCAGACTGATGACGACGACTCCACCTCGTCCCATCTTATCCCATTTCAACCCACACATTGATGTAATGCTGGCGTTGGGTTCACCAGGTGAATGCTTTAAAGTGGTCGAAGCAAAAGAGTGAAGATATTTAGGGTTTCGACCCCCCTAGCCAGGTGTAAGAGGAAGCTACTTTTAAGTCTTGTGCATTATTTAAATTATAATCTTATTTAAAATATATATATGAAGTGAAGCATTATATGAGGAATCTCGTAAAAAAGCAAAGTAACCATAATATGATTTTTATGATTTTATGCTTTTCTCATTCGCTGGACCTTTGGCTGTGAATGTACTTCTTTCCAGACATCAATTTAGTTTTATGGCCATATCTTACGTATTCTACTCTCCCCAAGGGAACCATTTGCGATGATCCCTTTTGGCATTCGAAGTTATTTATCTGCATGTTAGGATTTTGAACAACTTGGAGAACGATTTTCCCTGATTAGGTTTAGAGAAGTTTTTTTTTACCTAAATAAAATTGGCCAATTTATGATGATTTTTGTGCTTATTTTTGTATCGGATCTAAGTCAGTCAATTAAATTGTTTGACCCTTAAACCGGCCAAATGGGAGTTCAGCCCCGAAATTGCGTCATTGCGGCTGCCTTTTGGCCATTTCTCTTTCAATCTCCGCTTGTGTCCATCCCAGCTTGTGGCGCATTTCGGCCGCACTCCATTGCTCACTTTAAGTCTCGACATTTTGACTCGCAAATTAAAATAAATGGCATCACATTTTTTCTCTCAGATTTCTGTTGTGCTCCATCTCCTTTATCTCCTTCTCTCTTTCCAAAGTGGATATTTAAGCGACATTGAGTTGACTTAATTCCAACGACCAGCATCGTCTTCAAGTTTTCGGTCCCGATAATGCGGGAAAACGGGAAAATATCAGGGCAAGGAAACGCGTCGCCGCCAACAAAAGGCCAAGTAATTTGATTGTAACAGATTTAATTACAAAGTTCCGGCCAAGTCGTGTGTTAAATTTGACCGAAAAGTTCATAAAAATGCATAATCTTAATGTCCGGCTAATGAGGCGTAAACAAGTCACGGGTTTAGCTAGGGGGCGAGTTTTTAACTTTTCTTTTAATAAATTAAATGTAATTTGTTACGCAAATTGAGCGCAATTGGACAAAGGCCAGAGATACAAAAGCGATGAAGCGGAATGCTGTTATAGCAAAAAATACACAAATAATGTAAGGTTAATTATTCGTATTAGCCATTAAAAGAGTTGAAAAATTGAAGGGTCATTGTATTTGCACGAAAGTAAACTCATTTAAATATGAAAGGACCCTCGTTTATAGTAGTAATAAAAAGATGCATGTTTTTGAAAATATTTCGCATTTATTTAATAATTTAAAAATGTACTTAATTTATTCTTGCATTTCCTTGACTAAAATTTTAGATAAAAATAAAATGTTTTCTTCTTATTTGGTTTATTCGTTCACCTTTTCTGTGCCCCTCTTGTATACAAACAATTTGCTCACTAATCCTATGACTGATGCCAACAATTTTCAATAGTTGGGTTTCTTGTCATGCAAATATATTCTGCTCTATGTATTAAAATGTATTTCCTATTTTAATTATATTAAAAAGCCATGTTCACGTACTTTTCTCAACCCCCATTCGCTCTAATAATAAATCACTTTTGACCTTCGCTACTGTTCGAACCCACAGCCCATTAACTCGAATGTCCCGCCCCTCTGTAACAACCAAAAATATTATGGGAATCCCATTTGGAGGAAACCAGCTAAAAAACTTAATTCTAAGGACTTTCTAAGGCATATGCAGGCTTTACTTCTACAACTCTAATTAGGAACACAGAAGTGTGGACTCGTCTATTCGTAGGTTGTGTGGAGGGAGTATATAGTATAATGTACCTTCAGACGAGATTTCGTTCAGCTTTGGGTAGGTAAGCTACACTGAGTTTTATTGGCTAAGCACACACAGCACGACATTAAGCAATTAAGTACACTTTTCAGCTTTCCAATAACGTTTTAATCCCTATTTAATGTTTAAGTATTATACTGCAGAAAATTCCATTCACTCAGCCATTCAGGGGGTTCACACTCTTAAATGCAGCCAACGATGAAATAAATATATATAGGAGACTTTTTGTGCATTGTAAAAGTTGTGACTTTAGATAGGCGTTCCGTTTTGGTAATGCGAATTGTAACATAATGTCTTTGAATGATGACTTTCCCTTTGTAAAAATACTTTGAAGATAATTACTGATAAACCTAAGCCTAAATAAGTACACTAATAAAGGGTATTAAATCTGTAGATAGCCAAAGAATTTGCTTAATACTTGTTTTTGGTTTTAAGACTGCACACATTCATACACAAAACAAAATCAATCACACACTTTTCCCATAACTCTCTGCTGACTAAATGTTAAAAATTAACTTAAAACTTAAACTCGTTGACTCAAATTCTTTAAATTGATTTTCGTTGTTTGTCAGGGAAAACGGTAAAGCTTAGAGATTGATCGTGTCAAGGTCCTGGCAAGGGGCCCGAGGACTCAGGTCATCCGTGCCGACACTACCCCTTCCACCATCTCCTGCGCTGCCCCGTCCATCGCCAGTGATGTCCGCCATGGATGAGTGATTCTGGTTCTGATTGTGGCGCAGATTCGTGTTGTTGTTGTTGGCCGTGTGCTGACCGGAAACGTTGTTGGTCTTTGAGGCCAGGCCGTCGGCCGAGTTCAGGTTGTTATGTAGCGCCTGCGTCTTCTTGGTGCCCAAGCCCAGTGGGAAAGCGAAGTCCTGGGGCAACTTGTGCATAATTTTGCCCGAGGTGATCAAACGGCCAAAGCCCTCCTAAAATAGGAAAGATAATAATTAAAAGCTGTAAGCAAGTATATATATAAAGGCAGTATCCAACCTGATGGGCAAAAGCGTAACCCGAGCGCACAGAGCGACGTCCGCGACGCGATGAAGCCGTACGGCGCACACTGCTAGAAGCTCTTGAATGGATCTTCTTTAGGGACTTTTGCCGGATCTGTAAAACATTAAATAAGCTACGGAAAATAATCAAACTCAAATATTATTTACCTTGTCCGAGAGGCTCGGATGCACATCCAGCAGATAAAACTTGTAGGCCAAGACAGGGGCCACCAGCACCATTACTGTGATCAGCATGGTAACCCAGAAGCTTAGATCCTTCATGGCCTGAGTTAGGGAGCCCACATAGGGCCCACCAATTACATAGTTGTAGAAATAATCCAGCACAAAATACCAAATCAAACTGCCCCAAATCGTCACATGATTAACAACGGTCCAGTAAGAGGTGTACAAAGATATCTATATATAGGTAAATAGTTAAACGGATTAGGAAGACTTTATGACTTTTTTATGTAGCTTTACCAACCTGTGCTGTGTTGTCAACTATAAGGATGGTGGCCACCACTGCACCAAGAGTCATGTGATCACTCAGGATATAGCCATCGTGCGAGACGCCGTCTCTGTAGACCCCGTAGGGTATGAGGAATAAGATGAGCGAGGTAAAGGCGCCGTGCAGGACGCTGTAGATGAACTCGCGTATGTTGAACAGCTCGCTTTTCAGGCCCGGCGTATAGAGGCGGGGAAATTCCACGCTGTTCTTGTCCGACACATCCTGCTCGAAGACGCCCAGCGCCAACACAGGCAGTGATGTGTAAAACAAATTGTACACCGATATGAACATGGGATCAAACACCGTCTGAGGAAGAAATTAGTTGTGGCAAAGAGTATGTACCTTTATAGACGAACTCACCTGAGCGCTGAAGCCGCAGAACAGCGAATACCAGCAATGGCACAGGGTAAATGCAAAGTTCTTGTAGAAAAAGTAGCGTAGAAACTTGCACATTCTATAGTAGGACCAGCGACCATGGACCAGCAGCAATCGCTCGAGGTAACGGAACTGGGCAATGGCATAATCGCTGGACAGGACAGCCTGCAGGCCCTCCTGGCCGGAAATGCCAACACCAACGTGGGCAGCTGTAAAAACAATAATATGTTTAATAAAATTACTTCGCTAGGATCTCGAAACAGTCTCCACTCTCACCCTTAATCATGGACACATCATTGGCGCCATCGCCAATGGCCAAGGTGACGGCATTTTTGGCACGCTTAATTAGCTCGACGACCAGCGCCTTTTGTAATGGCGTTACCCGGCAGCATATCACCGCCTTGCACTGGGAGGCGATGTCCAGGAACCTGAAAAACTCCACTTAATGATTGCCACTCTTAATTAACAGACAAAACCACATACTTGGTTTCCAGTTCCGGCGATAGGCAGTGCACCAGAGAGTGCCCGTTGACCACCAGGGCAAAGCCAGTGTTCTCGTCCACCACAATGGAGGCGGTGCCTCCGTCCTCGCTCTTCTTCTCATCGCCATATAAATTATTACATTCGGCACTATTTTGGAGATATACAAATTCATTTTAATACCAAATTATCTATTGATTTTCAACATTAACAAATGGAAATGCTATCAAGCAAAGTGAGGTGTAGAGAGTGGTAGAGCTCAATGAGTTATATGTAGAGAGATTTAGGCAGGCAACTACTGGCGATGAAAGACAACGAACAAGAAAAGCTATTTGTTAATTAACAATACTTGGACAGTGACTGTTTTGTTTTTGTGGTTCTTGTGAAACTGGGTTTTGTATAAAATTGATAACTGCGTTTTCCATTTTTGTACAAGGCATGAAGAGGCACACAGACAGAACTCAAACAGATGCTTGGTGTTGTTGTTTTGGTTGGACGAAAATATAATTGTTTATAGTTTACTTGACGGGCGGAACAAGCACCAATAGAGGGTTACATCCTTTGGTGGGTAGTATTTAAAAAAATCCCTTTTAACTACAATTACTCTTATAGTTTTTTAAAAAATGTAACCGAAATATTAATAACATAACAACAAAAATTATTTAAATTAAATCTAAAACTGTCACTTGAAATGTTGAGAAAATCTAGGCCAAAATTGAAGAATAATAATGTGGCTTGAGTTACCCATCGATTTTTAGATACCATAAAATAAACAACAAAATAAAATAAATAATAGCGCATTTTAGATACAACAGAGAGTATGGATAAATTTACGACAGTTAGCTAAAGTAGAATTTGCTATAGAAAAAGAATTTCTAGCTCGTCTACTCGGGGTTAAGTATCACTTTTAGCTAGAAATATAGGCTTGGAAATTCGTTCAATTTGCATAGCTAAAACTATTGAGTTTTTAAGGATTGCCCTCTACCTGTCCGGTCCGCCCTTATTATCCTTATTTTTGTCATCCCACCTAAACGTAACCACCGAAATGGCAGGCGGTGGAGGCGGCGTGGGCGGCAGGTTTGACTCCTGCATGAAGGCCGAGGTTTGCGTCATGGTCACGCTCAGCGGATCCATGTTCATGTCGCTATTCGCACGGTCAAAGCTCTCGATTCCTGCAAAGCAAAAAAAGCACAGAATAATTTGCAACAGTTAGTCATTGATTATTCAATTTGGGCATTAACAAGAGTTATATAAATATTGGCTCACTCACCACCGGGCCGAAATCGATTGTATATTTTAATGGACTCCTTGAACTGTCTTAGCTGCTTCTCCACCTCCTCCACTGAGTTGCCATCGACTATGAAGACATCCGCCAGCTCATCAGTGAGCAGTTGGCAGGAGTAACCAATGTTTATGGCCGTTTCTGAGATTAAAAATTATATGAAATACTTGGAAATATATTTAAACTAGGTTTCTTTTCTCATACTCACCCTGCTTGTCGCCTGTCAGGACCCAAATCTTAATGCCTGCATTCTGCAGATTCGCTATGGACTTGGGCACGCCATCCTGGAGCTTGTCCTCGATGGCAGTTACACCCACCAGTTGCATATCGCTCTCGATCTCCTCATACATGGCGTTCAGCTTTTGCTCACGCGAGTCCATGGAAAGTGCAGCCTCCTGTTGTCGACTCCGCCAGTCGTTGTAGTATTGCTCCGTCAGACGACGTTCGGCCAGGACTAATGTGCGTAGGCCTTCGCCGGCAAATTTCTGGGAACACAAAACACCAATAAAGGGCAACTAGGCTATTCTAGAGGAACTTACATTGAGATGATCCTGGGTGCGCGCCTTTAGGTCTTCCTGTCCGCCGTGCAGGCGATCGTATATCACATTGTCTGCTCCTTTGCAGTAGAGCACCACGGAATCACCGCGCCGGAGGATCACAGACATCCGCTTGCGGACGTTGTTGAAGTCAAGGATGTTCAGAAGCTCGTAGTCCTGTTATATAAATAATATTTATACATAGTAAATAATATGTAATTATTTAATAAATATATAATAAAACGTGCCCAATCGGCAACACTTACCTCCGTTCGACCCTTCACCTCGATGGTAATACTATTCGGTGTTCGTGTGCGAAAGACAAACCCAAAGTTTCGCGCCGCCGAGACGAGGGCAGCCTCGTCCGGGCTCTGAGCCTGATACTCCAGCCGACCATCCACTGTCTCGGCCATGACCGTGTGGCACAGGGCGAGCAGGCGGAAGAACACATGCGAGTGCTCCTCGTCCGACCGGACGGCGTCCAGCAGCGTTCGATCGTACCAGCGAAAGTCGCTCTCATGGTGCGGATTGGAGGAGAAATCGACGCTTTGGATGGCCTGCGGGCAAATGATTTGATTAAATAAATTAAACAATCACTTATCAAAGGAACTGGTGTTATATAAATAAAGTACGTTATCTGTACGTTAAGCAGAGCTCGATTGTATACGATATTAAGCAGTAGTAGATATATTTAAAGCTAAACCAAAGGTTAGTAATTTGTTTTTGGTGTTGTAAGAGAACTGTAAGCGATACTGTAGCTTAGTGATATTTTTCTTTATTTACAAATATTATATTTACAAATAAGCAAGCTTTTTTAATATTATTTTGTATTTTATTGTTAAATATATACTCTATTGTGTATTTAAAAAATGTTTAGGGGAACTAAATTGAATTTGTTTTCTTTATTTTCAGATATAAAAATAATATTATTTTAATTAAATAAGAACACAAAATTTCTAAGTAATACAACTACCTTTGCCACTTATTGCAATTAAAATATGCTTAAAATAACGAAATATGGAGGTCATAATGATTTATGTACAAAAAGCTAAACGTATGAGTAATTTTATTAAATGGAATGAGAATGGTGATAACCAAGGGACATTTCAAATGGATCCTGGTCAAATCAACTTCAGCACACACACACTGAGTATATGTATATTAACCACAGCTACACACTACTATTTGGGCTGTGATTAGGACATGCAGAACATGCATACGTGCACTCTCTGAGGCGACGAACTCCAATTGGTGGCAAATGTAGAGGCATTGTGGTGGTGGTGCAGGGTGCTCGAGTCATTTGGGTGCAGTGTGGACAATGGCTTCCCCTCATCGTGATGGTGGTGCTCGAGCTGCCCGCAGGGGACACTCAGCGTGACTGTTGATGGGGATTTTCGAAACCGGATCTTCACCAGCCGCTTGCGATGGTGCTGTGGTTGGTTGTGCGTGATGTTTGGTTCGGTCTGTTCGAAGTCATGCAAGATCTTTACTTTGTCGCAGCTGCTTGTGCGAGACAATTGGCGCTGCATCTGTCCGCTCCGCTTGAAGCAGCCACCTAATCCCCCGCTGCCGCTGCTTCTCCGGCTCTCGCTGCCATTGGGTGGGCTTAGGTTTTCGCTGGAGCCTCCGGCTGCACCTGCCGACAGCCTGGGCGACAGCCCGCCCGGGTCATCGTCTTGGCTTCTACTTGGCGCCGAGTAGCGGACATGCTTGCGTCCCTGCCGCCGTTCAGAGGGGTCCAGCGTTGGAGACGAGATTGGATTGCTGGCCACCTGCGTGTCTCCGTCGGAGGTGACTACCACGGAACTCTTCTTGGCATGAACCTCAGCCTTGTGCACTAGGATGATGGGGGGTGGGGCTGCAGGGGGCGCTGCCGCAGTTCCACCTGCGGCTCTAGGAACGTTGTTGCTGGTGTTGTTGCTATTTTGGAAAATTGTTTGCTGCTATAACGAGTAATGTGAGTTGTTGTTTTTCTTTTTGTTCGGTTTGCACATTGCTAGACGCACAATTAGGCAGAGAGAAAAGTAGACACACACACACACACGCACAATGAGGAGTGGGGAGAAGGGCCACAGGTAGATCAAAGTAAAAGTTGTTCTTGGTTGGCCCGAGGCTCAGTCTGGCACAATCTTCCCTGGGCAGTCAGTGCAAGAAACGGACACCGAGACAACACACAAAACAACACCCCTCAACCAAGTTAGAGGTTAATTCACTTAGGAGACCCGAAACCCTTACAAATCCGTGAACTCACCTCGGTTATCTCGATGAGCTCGCCGGTCCGGAGGTCAATCACATCGCCGTAGGTGCGTCCGTTGATGCTGCACTTGTTGAACGTCATTATGTTCTGGGTGAGGGTGCCCGTTTTGTCCGAGAAGATGTACTGGATTTGTCCCAGCTCCTCGTTGAGCGTGGTGGTGCGGGCTTTGGCATAGGTATTGGTGGTGGCATAGTACATTTCCTCATCCCAGTTGATAAGGAACGACTGTACGAAGCGTATGACCTGTGGGAGAAATAACCAACCATTGAGTTTATGCAAGATCCAGGCCCCTGGGGTTTTTCTGGGACATACCTCTACTGAAACGTAGAGAGAGATTGGCACAACTGTGTTTAAGACTATGGCATACGAGAAGAAAACCAGCAATCCGATGACTGTCGCCCCCGTCGGTATGTAATCCTTGGGTATTATGTGCTCCCACGGCAGATAACGCTGGAAGTGCTGGCCAATCAGGCCTTCCCAGATGGCACATCCAATCGCGAAGAAAGCACATATAGACACCAGGAACAGAACAATCTACAGTGTACATGATCACATATATGTAATCATTTATTTGTTATCCTAATTATATGACCGCCTTACCCCAATGATAATAAAGTTAAGCAAACGATCAACGCCAGTGCTCTTGAACTGTGTCTTTCCAGAGTTCTGCATCAATTTGGTGTCCACTCCCGCAAAGACGACCACGCCATAGCACCACTGTGTATTCCGAAGGACACAGCCCCTTAGCAGAATTTTCTCGTTGTCCAGAGCAAACCTTTGACTCCGCCATATCAAGGTGCCATCGAACTTGTTCAGCAGGTTATTGGGTCTCTCGCAAAGAATTTCGCCGTTAAAGTTCCAGAGAAGATCGTTGCGGTCGCCCAGCTCGATGGTCTCCGTAAGGCATTGCTTCGCCTTGAGATTCGTCTCGCCATCCAGTTCCGCAGTCTCAATGAAACAGAGGCCATTGGGCTCCGAGGTGGACAGCAGGAGGATGTCTGCTGCCACGAACTGATTGTTGTCCAGTCGGATGACGTCGCCTACCTGTACTTCCGACCATTTGGCGTCCACCAGCTTTCCATTGCGCAGCGTCTTCGACTTGCGATTGTTAACCTGCGAGTCGGAGAGATGACGTTGCTGAAAAAAATTATATTTATTGTGATTTTTAGCACACCTTGTTTTAAATATGATTTCATAATTTTATATTTACTATATCATCGTAGGCATCCTTAACTGCGGTAAGTGTTAGCACCCCTATAAGGGGAATTGCTGTGGTTACGGGTGTGAGGGAGGAGATCGCGGGTATTAGCTGCAGGACCAAAAGGCAGAGGAAATAAAAGTTGGCCAGTCGTTGGAACTGCTCCAGAAGATTGAAGGGCAAAAATGTGAACAGCGAATACTTGGAGGTCTTGATGTAATTGTTCTATAAATATGATTTCTTCGATTAATTATTCTTAATAATAAAATACATGTTTTAACTCTTACATGATATTTGAACTGCGCATTGAATTCTTTGTCGTTGGCGCGGATTCTGCGTTCATTTTCTGTGGATTGCAAATATAAATATATTTTTAAAAGATTTTACATAAAATGCAAATCTTTATGAATTCATAATAAAGGTTGTGAAAACATATCAGCTTTTATTTTAAAGTCGATGGCTAACATTTAGATTTTTAAATAGGTGTTTTATAAATGCTCTGTGAATAAAATTAAATTTTAATCTTAAACTAATCTAAATTGCAATTAAATCTATAAAGCTGCGATTACAAATCAGTCTTTTCAGCCTTTTTTTATTTTTTTTTTTCAATTTTAATGTTATCTTGGCAATAAATTTAGATCCTTGGCTTATTACCCGAAAAGTAGTACGAGCTACGGCGCCTTCGTATCTGGGAAAGACGCCTCAGACTGCGTGTCGACTTGGTCTCCGAGGCCACTGACGGATCCCTCTGCTTGTACTGCTCCTGATCATCGGATCTGCTGACTGACGGATTAGCTGCTCCCTGGGCCAGACTATAGAAGCTATCGCCCAACATCAGAGGCGTGGCGATGGTCTGCGTGGAGCTGCCAATGTTCATGCCTTCTGGCTGAGCAAGGCATGCCCTTCGATGGCTGTCTTTGTCGGAGGTCCTTCGCCCCTCCTCCCCCAAGTCGTGCTCTTCCTCCTCTTCCTCACAGTGCAGACGTTTCCTTCGATTCTTCGAGGACCTAGCAAACTGAAACCAGCGAGTCCTTCGGCTTGCCGCCGGGGCTGGAGCTACTGGAGCCACTGTTCCGGATTCATCTCCCAGTCCTGTTGATGGGAGTCGATCATCGTCCTCCTGTCGCTCCGTCTCCACGGGTGACTGGCTATCCAGCACGGCCAGCTCCAGGGTGTCGGGACGCTGGCGGAGCCGACGAGCGGCCTCGCTGCATCTCCTGCCCCCCATCATGACCAGCTCAGGCGGTAGCTGCAACTAACCCGATATCTGGACTCTGCATTAGCCCTCATTCTGTGCGAAAAAAGCGAAAGTTTAACGTGTTGCCCTCTCCCGGGAGATTAAAATGCAATTGAAAACCCATCGGCACCGAGCAAAGTTTGTCGGGGCTGCTGTCCCCCCTACGAAACTGCGCCATCCATCATTTTGATAGACTGCCCCCCCCCCCTCCGTTTCCCCCCACCCCTTTGAAGGCCCCTCGACAGCTGGGAACGATTCCCATCAAACTGAAAATGTTTGCACGCATCCGTCTGGGCAATAAATAAATAAACAAATTTGCTGCTTTGATTTCAGATACCCGGGGGAACTTAGCCTTTGGGGGTATGATGAGTACTTGTTGAGGTAAGTATTATTCCTTTGGATTATTCATTACTTGGCACCATTCCACAGCTAAAACAATTAGGAGAAACTCTAATTCCAACCCCACTTTCGAAGTGTTTTAAAAGGGAAATCGGTGACTTTAAAAGGCCTTTTGTTTCTGAATTTAATGAAATTGTAAGGTATTCTTGTTTAAAAACCTCAGTTAGCTCATGTAGAAACAATGCTGATTGGGAAAATTGTATATAATGAATAAAAGTTTAATCTATATCGACTCGAAATTGATCGATTGATAGAAATGTTTGGAAAAGAGTCTAATCTATTCAACATCAAAAGTAGTTCTTATATATAATACCTATTAGCAACTTTAAAAATTAAATATTTTTTATTAAATATTGAATTTGAATTTAATATTATTATCACTGAAAAATAATCTATTTAGGAGATTTAAAATATATTTTGACTAAGGGGTAAGCATTGTTTTAACACTTTCAAAATAGATTAAAGTTTACTCTACCCCTGCCAGTGTATGTTTACATTTATGCTTTTTCGCTCCGTTGACTAAATCTGCAGTAAGCACCTTTGTATGTAGTTCTAATGGCTCTGAGCTGCTGCTGCTGTCGCCTTTGTGCAAACATTCCGCCCTCAACAGGTGTTTTAGCCACCGCCAAAGGCGAAAGCCACACAAAGGCAACAATGGGAAAGGAAGCTGCAAGCTGAGTACATTTCACTCTCCTCATTCACCCACACATATACACTCTCTTTAAATTTCCTCACCCACAATGCGGGTGGGTGTGTAGGCAGAGTCAATGTCAAAACTGTTGTCAAGGCCACGGAGAGAGGCATAACGATGAAACAGGACATCGGAGAGAAACTGAAACTGAAACTGAAATTGAGGCGAAAAGTTGAGATGAAACTTTTTGCCTGTTGGTAAAACAATAAAGGGAATCGGCAAAAGTTTGGGCCGCATATCCGCCCGATTTCGATTCACACACAAATGCGGTGTGTTTTTTGTGATTCAAGGACTTGTGCAGTCCCAGCTGATAGGCATACTCTCTCTCTCTCTCTCTCTTTTAAGTTGGCTCTCTTCCTGGCGTATGCCATTTCCTTCTCTTGGACAACAACAAAGCCGGCTAAGCTCTCTCTTGTCCTGCCCCGCTCCACCTAACGAATGTCCTGCTGCGAACGTGAGTCATGCATGTGAATGTAAATATGCTCCTTGCTCTCAATTTGTTTCAGTTTGTCAAGTTGTTTTTGCCTTTGGCTTTTCCTCTGCGTTTCCTTTTCACCCTGCTGGCATGCGTCACCTTCGGTGGGGCGGCGGCAGCCGAGGGGGTGGCGCAAGAAACAATTAACTACAAGAAAAGGCCAAAAGAATCGATGAAGGCTCAATAATTATGCTGAGAATGCAGAAAAGACAACGCGGAAACGCAGGGGGCGCTGGGGGGGTACATGTTTCAGTGCCAGGTGCCAAATGCATCATCATCTGCTCCTCCCTGACTCTCCCCTTCTGCATCTTATTTTCCTTCTCGCCCAGTTTCGTACATTTTTAGCACATTTCTTGCACTTATTTTGCACCGTTTGCGTTTGTTGCTGTATTTGCCGTTTTTCCTGCACTTTTCTCAATAATTTTCCTTGGAACTTTTCTCGGAAACGCGGAAACACTTTTCGCAACTGCAACTCGAGAGTTTTTAGCGGAGCACGGATTTTATTTGGCCCAAGGCGACGCAACGCGATAAACAAAACAGCTAACGCTGGGAACTGGCAAGCGCCAAAGCCAAACAGCCAACTGCCGAGGAAATTGCGGCCAAAATGAGCGACGCCGCTGCGACTGCGGCGGCAGCGATGGCAGCGATGGCGGCTGAGGCAGCAATGGCGAGAGCGTGCGGCGAGAAAACTACAGGCAGTGGCAGCGACGCCGACGCAAAGCGATGATGACAACAAAATTGCGACCGCGCTGCCAAGGCAACCGGGCGCGCCGTCCCACTAGCTTGGCAACAAACAACAACACTTAAATATTGAGAAAGAGAGAGTGAAGAAAGATACGCTCAAAAGAGAGCGGCTCCTATTGGAAAAGCTTGGAGTGTCAAAGGTCGCAGAGGAAATTATCACTGTAAAGTCTCTGATCTCTGGGGTCAAAGCTCAATGGGTGATAAACATTCATTGTGATTTAGTAATTTGGTTTCAGATTATTTTACTTTCCAAAGCTAGAGATTGTTATGGCCACTACAGTGGGACATGAATAATTCAAAAATTTTAAGAAGAATTTCAGTAGTTTTATAGCGTCAAGTACTGAAAGATTTTAAACATCTGCTGAATTTTCTCTGTGTCAAAATAGTCATGCAATGCTATAGTAAGATCACGGATAACAACTCAGTTCTCAGTCTAGACTTTAGACTCTTATTGCTTTCTATAAACTGAACTACTTAATTACATTTTGTTAAATCAATAAATCAGGATTTACAATTGAAGCTACTAATTTCATGTGATTTAATTGTATTGTTTTATATAATTATCTTAATTAATTATCAATTGGCAGAGCACTTCCTATTCGACATGGCCCAAAAATATCTGGTGCAATTTCCTCAAGTTTGTCAAGCATAAAAATGAGCAAATTTTCTTAAGTCACCCCAAAAAAAATGCAAAGAAATGAAAAGAAAGGAAAGAGAAAGGCGGCAAACACTCTCTCCATTTCCCGCTGGGTCAGTCTCTCTACCGCTGGCCTGTACAATGCACGTGAATCAAATAAGTCAGCGAGGGAAAACTGCCCTCCGGCGTCCTCTCTTTCCATTTAAATGAGCAGCAATGTCAATGTCAGAGCGGGAAAATTGTATTTATTTTGGCTGGCGCTCGAAGAGGTGGCGCATATGGGTTAATGAATGATTGCTTGCCGGGGCTGTGAGGGGGGTTGAGTGGGGTAATCACACCCCGTACACATTGATTTCATTTTCTCCTTTGTGCAATGCAAACTCAATCAGCGAGGCAACAAAACCAAAAGCTAGTGAACCGATTGCCCACCAAATTTCTGTGGCTAAAATGGGAATTCCTCTGAAGATTTCAACAGGTTGCCATATAGTATACCCATAAATCCGACCGACAAAATGGTAATTAATGTAAGAGCTTCATAATAAAAGAGCAAAAAATAGTACATCCAAAATCATGACCCATAATGTGCACATCAAGGAAATAATTACATTAACCTGAAGTATAATGTTGCTGTTTACATTGCCTATTTTGATTTACCCTGAACTAGAGTATAGTTTCGACAGCTTTATAAAATAATGTTGATATATCTTCGGCAAGTAAATTTTTAAACTCTTTTAATATCCTAGTCTGGAATAATACAAGTCAATATAGTTCATGTTTTATATAAAATATAAAAAATATGAATTCAAGTTCACTAAATATACTTTTAACTAACTAAATAATCTAAATAAAAGTGCAATCTCCATCAGTGTTGCTTACTGAAGTTTTACTGTAACCACTCTACGGTAAACAAAAACAATAGCACTCATCCGCCCCATACACCCAAATGGTCACAATTCGCATTCATTCATTTCATTCATTCAGCGGTCGAAACGAGGCGCGTAATAAATCGAAGTGCCGCTCTTATGGCCAAGCTCAAGGCACACCACGCACACACAAAGTAAGACACCCCCGTTAACACGCACACACAACCACTCTTGGCCAAATCGTTAACGGCACCTTTGTGGAATAGTGTCAGGGCCAAAACCGAGCAGCGGGCGGCTTTTGTTAAAGTTTCTCGTCGCTTTTCACTGCAATTGGTTTAGCAACGCCACAGAACTGGGTCACTATCTGCCCGAAATCGGTAACAACTGTTCAACTTTTTTGCCACCCCAAAATCGACGGGCAAAAGCGAATGGGTATTCTCCTGCAATCTGAAATGTCAGAGGCTTTCAGCGAAATCAATTTGCGGCTCTGTAAACAGAGTAAAAGGATTTTGATTACACAAACTTAGATTAGATTTATATTGAGATTATAATTTTAAATTGAATTTTTAGATGAAGCCAAAAAATTAGCGTTTTAATCACAGATTTATGCAATAAATAAAAGTGAACGAATAAATAAATTATTGGGCTGCACATGACACTCAAAAGTAGTTAATCATTTTTGCAGGGAACGAGAAGCATTTGAGTTAGCAATCAGATGAAAATATTTCGATTCAACTTCTGTTTCAAAAGAATGTGGAACTCGTGGGCTTCCCTGGAATCTCTGGTGGTGCCTTCATTAACAAATGAGTTACCTGGTCTCCCGCAGCCCAAAGACGATGACAATCCTTCTCCTGCTAAGCAGCAGAAAGTGTCGAAGTTTTTGGAGGATTTCTCATTGCCCCTGAACATGCGACAGTCATATGAATCGGAGTCTGGTGAGTCTGGGACTTGCCACTGATTTCGTTAAACAAATCCTCGCAGTTCGCTTGCAGGCAATTCAGATGAAAATCCTGCCCTATCAACCGTCGGGTCAGTGTCCAACGGAGCCGGAGAATGATCGCCGTATGTACGTGCCCAACTTGAGTACATCTCTGACCCGCCGAGACATCTTTGCGTATTTCTGCGGCTTTGGGGATCTGGAGCGGGTTTGTGTGAAGAATGGCTTGGAGTCGCTAAACTACGCCATAGTGATTTTCTTTCGAACAGCTTCGATGCAGCTGGCAATTGCGGCCAATCCCCACTCGATCAAGGGCCATCAGTTGCTTTGCCGCAAGGCCGCCGAAAAACTTCCTAGCAAGGCTATACAGTCCACAAAGCCAGTGAGGAGCACTCGAGAAGACAACCCTGTACCACAGACATTAGCAGGTAAACCCAAGAATCAACCACGGAAATTTGACCTAGAAGAATCGAAGAAGACTTTAAGTGCCACACCAAGAAGTCTGGGACACCTTAAGAATCTCACATCGAAACTAAAAGAGAACCTTTTGGAGCTGAAAAAGTCGGTTGTTCCCCGAAAAAGCGATCAAATCTACGTGTATGCAACCGCTGCGTCAGAACGCGACTCCCGATGGAGCTTTAGTTTGGCCAGGAGTTACACCACCATGGAAGAAAATGTGTCTTTAAAGAGGGGACTTCCGGATGCTGGCAAAAAACTGCTGGAAGCCTGGTCTCAAAACAATTCAAATTCCTCGATTAAGCCCATTAATTTTCTCAAGCCCACAACCCTATTGAAAACTTTAGAGCATCGAAACTATCCGTCATCGATTCCAGAACCAATCCCTAAAAGCCCAGGCATTCCTGGTTTACTGGCTCAGTCAAGTCCTTGTCGGCAGACTTTATTATCTGCTCATCAGCATCACGTTTCAAGCTCGAAAGCTAATCCGGTTCCTGTATGCACTCCTAAGCAGATTAGTTCTATATGCAATGCAAAGGCTGCTGCCTCCGTCCTCCTTCCACCAATTAATCAAAGTTTTCCTACACCCAACTCCAAGGATCTAAAAAGAATCTCTGCTAGCTTATATTTTGGCCCAGACTTTAGGTACGAGCATCACTGCTATACGAATGTCGTTGCTTACGAGAAGACAAAATTGTATGTCGATCTAGAACCAGGCGAGAGGGAAAAGCGCAAAACCATTAAGGAATTTATTGATGAAAAATATGGGCTGGATATCCAAAAGAATTAAAACAGACATTCACAATAATTTTAATTTAAGTTATTACATTTAAATATGACTTGAAAGTCATTGGTATTAGGCTGCATCGATGTAGCAATTGTTTCTTAATTTTAACTTAATCAAAACTAAACCTATTTTAATCCTATTACACAAATAACAAACTCCGAGCTTATGACTCGTTTGTGCGCTCACCTTTGGCCAATTGAGGTTGGGTTTTTGTGCCCATTATGAGGGAGCTGCTCCGGACGTGTGTCCTTGGCTGATGTCCGTCTATCTGATCTGGTATGGCCAGCTGCTCTCATGCGCCTGCCGGCATCCGAGGCTGCTCCTTCGGTTCTCCGGTTCCGGCTCCAACTGTGACTGTGACTGCGATTGCGGGTGCGGTCCGTGGACTAGTGAGCGGACTGAGCGGACGCCAACCTGCTCCATGTGGCGGCCTTGTCGAACCGCCGATGGCTGTCGGGGGAAGAGAAGATATAGGGGATATGGGGATTCAGTAAGCATTCAAATAAAAGAGTCATCATCGGGGGAAAAGTTTCGGATTTTCTTGATTTCTTTAATCAATTTTTAATGGCGTTTGTAAAGCTTTTTAAATGCGACCAGCTGGTGGGCCAGAAGGACACACTGGCCGCACACTGGATGTGGGAAAGGATTGTATGGCGCCCAGCTGGAGGGAATGTTTCCAAAGCAAATGAACTTGGGCTTGGTTTTGTGTTCTTGACTCGACTATTAAAAATTTGATGCGTTCACATGCTAATTGTCACACGAGGGGTGAGCTGACTGGCAGTGGGGGTGTGAGGAGGTGTGTATATGGCTGTGTCCATTAGCAGCTGTCACTGCTGTTGTAATAGTTATTAAACGCAAATACGCCCCCCCGCCAGAATGTTGGCCTTGAAGGTTCGAGCAGCCTGCAAGGACTGCAACATGGCGTATACGTAATGTATACCACAGCGGGCGGAGTTTCCGCGTAACATTTCATAATCCATTTGCAACCGGATGCTCGGGAAGTAAGGCGCAGCAATGATCGAAAATTAATAAAAGCAATTACAGTGGGAAGCAAACAAAAGAGAGGCAAATAAATACAAAGCAACGATTTGCCTAATGTGAGTCAGCCGGGGATGGGGCAGAGTCGGAGTCGCGCTCGCTCGCTCGTAAATAAAGCTGAAAATGAAGCACAAAACCCAGATGAAAAAAGTTGCGAGTGCAAATGTACCCGGCGAAAAGTAACGTCGAGATAACAACGAACTATGAATGCTTTAACAAACAAGCATGGCATATTTAAACAACTGAAGAAAATACATGGCTTACAATTAATACAATTTATTCAATTTAATTTGTATTTTAATGGATATTTAATTTTTATATCTTCGTACTTCGAACTTCGCTAGATCACTGATATACCCTACTAACGTCGCTTAACCGTATGCTAATTGCGAATAATAAGAGTCCATTCATGAATAATAAACAAACGAGCGATTTGTGTGCGGATCGCCGGTCTCTATAGGTCATTCCATTGGGGATCGTTTGTGACTAATCCGAAATGTTTATATGCGTAAATGAGACTTCAAATATTTTGCAGCTGGTCAAGTCTGTATGGGCTGTTAATTAAAAAAAAAGTAAAAGGCTAAAGGCGATATTAGCCGGTACATTACAAATAGGCTTCATCAATTGTCCTCATTATTAAGAATTTCAGGGGTATATTTTCGCTAATTACTTCGCTCCGTGTTCCCTTCTTTGGACCTCAAATATTATGTGATTATAATCAACGACCTAGTCTGCAATACCACGGAACCGTAATCGAAATATGCCCCAAACTCTCTCTGAAATCCCTTAGAAACACCGAAAATATCCCAATATAGAGTCGACATTGAACGAGCACTCACAAAAGTCATTACGGATGAACGATACATGAATTATGCATAATTATATTCACCTCTACAACTTCCGATTATACTTGATGTTCTTCATTCCCATCAACTATGTAATATTATTCGTTATCTATTTATGGACCATTAGGCCTATTTTAAATAAAAAGGGGATAGTCACACGCCAGAAAATTATAAGCTAATGAACCTTGAGCTACTTAACGGACCAAGAACTGAGGGTATGAGTCCGAACCTAAATCAGTTGAGGGTCACTGGATTAAATATTCTGGCTGGAGGAGGTGTAAATAAGATAATCGGTGCTAAGGCCTTGGATTACATGTATATATTATATTAAGCCCTTGCAATATTTTTCATACAAGCCAGTTCGTAAAGTATTAATAAAATATTTTACTTTACTGTTTAACTTATTATCATACTATCTAAAGTTCAATACTTACAGAATTATTATAGAATAATGAAAATTAATGTGTTTATTTCACACTTGTCAGCAAACTAACAATTAATTATCAAATATCTAACAAATTAAAACCAAATCCGTCTTTTCAGAATAATGAATTGGACAGGCGAAGCAAGATAAGCTCGTTTCAGTGAAATATGGAAATATAAACAAACATCTACAAGTAAAATCCTATACTTCTCGAACAGAACGCTTCCATTGTGCGCCGGCGAGAGGCAAATACGAATACGAATACGAATACTTGGCCAGTCACTCGAGCAACGGCAACTGGATGGCAATCAATGCAATTGAATGTTGGAGCATCAATTTCAATTGATTTGGCGCAATTAGAGCACGAGCAGTTGGAACAATAAAGGGATTGGCAGGGCGGGCGCTACACCCACGTGCGAATTAAATAGAGACTGGGTTCAGGTTCAGATTCAGATTCAGGGCCAGCCGGGATGGGAAACGGGGGCCAAACGGCGCTTGGGTCCCTCCATAAAAGTCGCATAAATTATTTAGCCTGCCTTCGTACTCTCTAAATGCCATGACCGACCGTTGAGGAAGCGAGCGTTTCTGAATGGAAATGTGCAACCAAGGTCAATGCTTCCCACATGGCCCCGTTGCCACCCATTTTCACAACTCTCGATTAGTTTTTTTTTCACGACGGAAATATCCATAACCGTTGCTCCCTGTATAAAACAAATCCCTGTCCAGGGGGTGGGGCTAATTAGAAGTTCAGAATTCTTAAGTTGCGTGGAAATTTCAACAAACGACTAATCGGATAGCTTATATATGGTAGCAAGTTTGTTTTTGCAAACTTTTTACGCTCTATTGATTGCTTTGCAGTGATTTAACTTAAATAGTTCCCTTATACATATGTATATATTTATCCTTAAAGTTTATTAACGATAAGCACTGGCAGAGATGAGAAAATGACCAGAATACTTATATTTCCATATTTAGATGTTTAATAATATTGTCAAAATATTGTAATTACTTTGTAGTAACATTTATAAAAAAAAACAAAACCAATTAATTAATTTTACTAAAATAAAATATATAAGATTGCATTTCATTCCTTCAGGACTTCTTTGTATATTTTTATCACCTTGTCAGCTTTAGTATCTAGGTGTCATGGGGGACATCTTAAGTTGAACCACATTCCCATATATAGTAAGCGCCGTCAACTCTAGATTGACAATCAATAATTTAGCCGTCTTCGTGCCCGGCCGCGTTGGACGGAGCTTTGAGAAAGGACTCATCACAGATAATTACCATGCAGTGACCACTAATCCCGGGAAGCGTGGGAGTGCGTGCTCTGTTCGTTGCATTAAAAATTGATAGTATACTGGAAAACCAGGGCTTGGCGACACGTGGCCCCCTATAGAGAGGACCCGGGCCAGGTGTGGGAAACAAGCAGGTCGTCCCTTGGAGCTCTTGAATCGTCCCCAGACTTGTTGAGCCTGACACCACAGGCAGGACAGCCCGTGGCCCATGTGGGAAACATCTGTCCGTCGATATCTGGGTTTCATTGTGCGGCGGATCAGTCTGTTTGTCACTTGGCTCGGAACGGCAACCGGGAATTTGGGTTAAAACAGTTACTCTCCAGGTGGGCTGTGCGTGTGCCAGCAATTGCGTGTTGGGAACACCTATCCCGGCTCCCCCACCTCACCCGATTCCCCAGGTAGATAGCGAAATTATGTATCCAATACGAGCGGAGGGGCAATGAAGGGCGTCTATGGCAATCGCTTAAAGTCAAATTGCCGCCAGGAATGCAAAATGAAATGCGGGCTGGAGCTGGTGTTTTATACAAATAGTTATATTGAGGGATGTGGTAAAGTCACCGAAGAAACTAATTCAGATATTCTGAGGCCGATGAATAATATGGAACACGACTTTAACTTTATTTGGAGCTATACAAATGTAGATTAGTAAGTCTTCATCATACTTCTGTATAGCTTAGCTTTGTTGTTTATATTGTACTCTTTTTCTGAAGTCTAAAGTCTGGACTTTATATCTTATGACTGATGACTCAGTAGATTTCATGAGAGCAAAACACAGCGTTAAAAGCATCCATTTCCTGTTTATATGGAATTTCCTAAATGACTTACATTTTGGTATATGTTTACTTTCTTTGTTTGTTGACATACTTGTAAAAATAACTTGTTAATACCAACTAAGCTAACTAAGCCTTGTAAAAAGTCTTGAAAGGAAAAAAATGCTCTTAAAGAAAAAAGATTCATTAAATTGGCTTACTTTTCTTTCGATGTAAAATGTCGTAATATAATGTATTTTAATCTGGAGCTCCATATCCAACTTAATTCATAAATCAAGCTAATTTAAATGATTAGAAAAGGTTCTTACAGTACAAAAATTTTTCCAGTATTTAAAGATGGCTTTATAGTTGTCATAAAATCCATATTTTCCTTTCCTAGCAATAAACGTTTAACTTCTCTTATATCAGGCTATCGGATCTATTCTAGTTTGCAGTAACTAGAACTAAAAACAATTCATTAATGATGTCCGACAATGCTGATTATAAACGTTTTTATCCTTTTATCCAGACCAACAGAATTCGTGACGGCTAATTTGCAGCAATGTGAATGGGAGGGACGCCGTGTCCACGGGGCGTATGGGTAATACCTTTGGCCCTATATCTCCTCTTCTATCTCTTACTTTCGCTCTCGCCAGCTCTCTCACTTTCTCCCTTTCTCTGCTCTTGGGCAATTGTCTGTCGCTGTTTGGCCTTTCGGGGACCTACATCAAAGGCAGTGGAGTTGAGGTAAATCAATTCACTGACCAACTATTTCCCCGAGAGTATTTTCCTCATACACCGCTACATATACACATATTTCTGTTTTCTGTGTACATATCGGAATATGGCGATTATAATTTAGTATGGCATATGGCGCACAGTGTCCCGAATCTCGTGCAAATGGTGGCATGCAATTTATTTTGTCATCCCTTGCAACTATATTTAATGAGTGGAAAAATTCCTGGTTAGTTTTCCACCTTTAGCAGGAGGAGAATATCAGAAGTTTTGGTTAGTTGGTTACTGATTTTTAAAGCGAAACTTTGTCCGATTTTTATTAAAATGTATCTAAAAGGTATATATATATATTTATTTATATATATTTATTTATTTATATATATATATTTATATGTATATATATATATTTCTTCATTACTTAATATTTTTCAATAAATTCATTTAAATAAAATTCTAAAGATTTAATTTAATATAAAATTGCTTAAATAGGGGTACATGGGGAAGTTCGTAATTAATGTGCTGGGTATGTTTTGGTCGTGTTCGTGCACTGCGATTAAACCAATTTTTCTGGCCGCGAGATTTCCCCTACTAAAACTCCACCCCCTTGCTGGCCACTTTCACCTAGTCCGCGTCCTCGTCCGCGTCCTTTTGCGTGTTCTTCCTTCTGCCTTTGACACTGACCGTCGTCGTGGTCGTCGTTGTTGCTGGTTACTTGTGTTGTGGACGCTTGGCGTGTGGCGTGCACTTATAGCTGACTGACCCATTGTCCATTGTCCGTTCCACGCGGGGATTGGAACGGAGGCGGGGTTTCCTAGGGGTTGTGAAGCGGTATCACGCGGGACAGAAAAAACCAGGGCTGACCACGTTCAGAGATAGCCGTGCCGAGAGTTCTCCCCGAAGGACTCCCTCTCTAAAAAATTGAGCTGTAGTGCCAAGAATGTCAATCAAAAGTGCCACAAGTGTCTCCGACGTGTATCGATATCGGGTAAGATAGCGAGTGGCAGAAATATAATCAAGGTCGCAGGAAAGTTGCTGTGTTGTTATGGCCAAGAACCGTAAATCACTGGAAAATAATACTATGCAGGACAGTACTGTTTATATTTTATATATATTTTTGTGGCGTCAATCCATGCAAAAAATATATTATTTTGTTTACAATACTACTTCTTATAACGAAGAAAGTACAAAAGAATAGAAAGAGTCTTTCAAACTTTCAGCGTATTTTCACCTTGCCCTTGGATTGGTAATTGGCTGAAAAACATGTTCATTAAAGTGATTATACGCCCTGTGGGGCATATGCAATTTCTATGTCAGTTTTATAAGAAGAACTCGAAGAAAAAAACAAAACCGTAGTAAGACACTTGACATTTGTTTATGATTTTAAATAGTATTTCTTATCTGCTGTTCTATTTTCATATAGAAAACTACACATCGTATTTTGTAATTTGCTTGCCTTGGCCATCTCCGTTTTTGTTGTCCTCAGCACTTATCTCAACTGTGGGGAGAACAAATTTGTATCTTTCAATGCCTTATCTTTGTCTCAGCTATGCGGATGAATCGGAATGTGGACGGTGGAATAGAAAATTCCAAATTTAAGAAAAATTAATTAACCATCAGCAAAGGATATGTATTAAAATAAAACAAAAAATAAACAGAATTATCTAAAGTTATTTTCTGCTTTCTCAAAGTTAAATTTGAAGCCACAGACTCATACCCACAAATACACTAATTTTATCTCAGATTTTGTGCTTCGTTTATCTGAACTTTGGTAAAGATAAACAGCTTCTCTGTGGAGCAACCATAGAATTGTTTCGCTCATAATTTCTACAGTTTTGCAACAAGCATATTCTGTGGTAATTATTATTTGGAGTCGGGGGTTAACTGCCGGCAAACAAAAGCAACAAACTGATAAAAACAATTACAAACACCGCCTCAGAATGAAACGAAAAGCTAGCGAAGTGGCAAAAGCCAGAAATTAGTTTCTGCCGCTTTCTGTTTTTTGGCGATTTCTTTTTTCCTTTTAACGAAACTCTTTATTTCGAGTGCTGAGACAGACTGGATGACATCACTTGGTGCCCATCGCCGTCGAAGATCAAGAGGAGGTTCGGACTGGAGACACGTGTCTGCTGTGGGCCAAACTTTAGGTTTCGTCATCTATACTTTCTGTATATTCACACACAAAAAGCTAATAACGTGGCAAAGAGAATCAAAAGTAAGAAAACTAAAAATGAAAGATTGGTTCAAGCGGGAAATCCCTGACCCTCTGCGGCTTTTGAACTAATCCCAAGGCGGTGACGACGCATCGTCAGTAGTTCAACGACAATTCGTAATAATATATAAACACCTTTATTTTAAATATTAGTTATTACATTTGCATACTTTAAAGAAAGTGATACTTTCAGTATATTTTCTCTATTTTTTTTTTAGTTAGTTAAATTTCACTGTTGTTGGTCCTGGCAAATATCTGACGCCTGACTAAAAGTCAATGACCACGATCTGCAGATAAAGGCCGTTGACTATTACCATGATGAGGCACAAATATATAGCACCCCCGAACTGCCGGAAATAACTTATAGAAACTTTTAAACATTCCTATGATTGCTAGCATAGGAACGGAGATTGCAAAGGATTAGCTCTATCCCCCCCGTTTGCTGAGCCAAGATGCCAATTTTCTAAGAACGAACTTCGCCAGGTGGCTAAGCACAGACGGGGATTGGGGCAGCTTGTGCATATTGCGCCAGCTGCTTATAAGTCACTTCAAATAATTGATGAAAACTGCAGAAACAGAGCTGCTTCTTTAACTATTTAGCTAGAAAAATCATTTGATTTTATATTTTGAGATCTAGCTGTAAAAGTTAAACTAAATAAATGAATGTGTCCCCAAATAAAAAATACTAAATAATAAAAAATTGAGGTTTTGTGAGGAAGGGACAACGGGAAGGAAACGGAAATCACAGTTGTATAAATAAAACTAAATGTATCATTTAAGTTTTGGAAATTTTTTTATTGGAATAATTGGGCTGAAGAAAACCTTGTTTTCAGCCAGGTTTTTAGGTATCGTTCTATTATTTCTTGGCCACTCTAAATATATCCAAACATTGTGGCAGCACTCACCCGACAAAAGCCGCGCAGAAGAGTATACGGTGAGGCGGTGAAGCTTAAGACACTAATGCTGCCACTTGCGTTGCGACGTCGGCGCCGAAGCTTTTAATTTGGCGTCCGCTTGCTTTTGATGTTGTTGCTAATTAAGCAGCTGTTGCATACGCTCTGTTTACTTTGTTGCACTCCGGGCGAACTTCCCGACGGATTGCGGAATTGTTTACGAGAAACACGAGCCAGCAACTGCGAGCCAGCTAAATGAAAGACCAAGTGGAGCCCACGAATTGGATCAGATGGCCGGTTCCCGGGAACTGTGATATCTCCTGTCGACCGCGGATTCTTGCTTTTTTTCGCCGAGCACACGACCGCTTCGCCTTAAGTTTCGAATTAAACTGAAGCGGCGAATTGCTCGGCGGCGTAGTATCAACTGAGCGGTCCGTGTTCGCCGCTCGATGCTCGCTCACCTGCTGTCCCGCACGCCGCACGCGAGCTTTTCTCTTATTTCTCTTACCAACTGATAAGTGGTAACACCTAAATGTTGCCAATGCGCGTTGCCAACTATTGTTGGCCTGTGTTGGCCGTGGGAAAAGCTATAGCTGGAAAAGCTGGTAAAATTACGAGCTTGGGTATTCCCCAAATTATCTGTAAGACCCACAAGCTCGAGGGAATTCCCCAGCGAAACAGGTTTCCTAAAAGGTATATACATACATATATGTACATATCAGAAAATATAAATCTCGCCACCTGATGTGGTAATAAATAAATAACTTGAAGTTTTTATTTAAATTACGTATACGACACGTTGGCCAGTTCAACGGTTTAGAATTATTTCCTGCATTTCTTAAGAGCTTCGCTACTTTATTAATTTATTAATATATATTTTATTTAATTGGCTTTGAAAAGGCTACGTGCCACAATCATAAACGATTTTTTAAAGACAAATGGTCAAAGCCAAATTATAAAATACAAAGATAGCAATTCACAATAAAAACCTTCAACTTGCTCATTTGCGAAAAGTCGTTTGGAAAAAAGTTAACTCACCACTTAAGGGCTCGTGACAGAGCCACAACAATTAATATAAATTTAAGCGTTACGATTATGCGACACAATCTTCATTAATTAGACACAAGTCGAACATAGAACAAATTAGCCAAGGGTTCGCATCCAGCGGTCTCCGACCGACAATGCCATTAACGTCACGTCGCTTTGTCCGGCTCTCCTTCTCCGACCCTCGTTGGGTAAAGGGTGCAGTAATTATATTTACCATTAATCCAGATTCACCACAAAAGGAAAGCGACTAACGAAGAGGACCAAGAAAGGAAAAGGGTAAACAGCAGAGGGAAATAAATGCACAAAAGAGCGTTAGTGGATCGACAGTTGTTGGTGTTAAAATAGGGTTACAGCGGTTACAATTAACGCACACACTTTACCCATCTCTTTCCCATTGGTGCAACGGCTGTATCCTTTTATCCCTGCATATGGTTACTTCACGCCAAAGACTGCACGAACGTTAAGGGAATATTGGGTTTGGGGAAATGAAAAATTAATAAACTGAAAATTAAGGGAATTTTTTATATATTGAAGAGGAAACATTTTGATATTGTCAATATTCCTTTTCAAATTTCGATTAAGTTTAATATCAAATTTATTTTAATATTTAAATCGCACAGAAAATCATATTTGATGATAATAACTCTTCAATAAATTTTTAACGGAACACATATTTTATTTATTTACTTATTTCGAATTTTCTTCCATTTGTAGTGATTTTGTAGGGCGAACAATTTAAAAAGGTATCTCAATTTCGACTATCCAATCCAGTTCTGACCTCCATTTACATAGCATTCGATTACGCGTTTTGTTTGCCTTTAATTGCGACGCTCATCCGTTTTACTAAGCAGTTTGTAGATTGTAGAAATCGCTTTACCGGATTTTCCCTTCTCGCCATTGCTTTCCCCCTATCCTTTGGCATCCGCAATGAAAATCGTGAAGCGTAAAGTGCGTTTAGGGTCGATTGCCGAAGCGAGTGCGGTGGAATGTCCTGTAGTTGGATGCGCTCGGAACCCAATTGATTCTCGAACTTTAACCGGTGCGGGGCACAAATGAAGAGGACCAAGGAAAGAGGAACAGCAACTGGGGAGATAACAACCACAAACTAAACTGGATGGTATAGTGAACACCCTAAATTCCACTACCCAAGCACGGCATCCCTTTGGGCTTATCGAATTTGACAGGCCCGCCTAGAAGTATGCAATGGGTCTCCTCCCGTCTTCAGCTGCCCCGATAAGATGTATTTCCAAAATTTCTACAAGATGCACTTATCAAAATATATAAAAATGCGAGAAAAGTAGATAATCATGGTAAAATAATGTATAAGATAGAATTAAATATAATACGACATAAATAAAAAAAAATTTGATTTCCACAACTAGTAGAAGCCTACAATTACCAACTAATTAGTTTATGAGAAACGCAGAATTCGATAAGAGCTATGATGAAGCATATAAACATTTGTTTTACAATGAAAGAATTTAACGCGATTGATAAGGGGATCCAGCAGCATCGACAGTACCATAAATTCGCTTCAGAGCTATACAGAACCTCAGTTCGCCTTTGGTCGTCAGTTTGTTAAAACCTTACCCGTTCTTTAACTTTGGCTAATGTTCCTTTTTTTTTCTTTGTCGGATAAAAATAATTTCAATTTCCCAAAATAAAAATGTATTGCTTTGCTTTCACGGTTTTTGTGATTTTGCCTTTCTCTATTAATGCTTTTAATTTGTCGCCTTATCCAAAGTTGGTTATAAATGCTCCAAAACATCTGAAGTTCCAGTTGGAACAAACGCGCAGCTCTTATTTTGGATACACCCTAGTTATACGTCCCACCAGGTAAGTCCCAGCGTTCTCATTTCCAATTCAGTTCGCAGTTCAAAATATGTTAAAACTATTGCAATATGTATACAAATTCTGTTCAGAATTCGGATTTTATATTAAAGCTTGCATTTCAAGAAAAACTTTTTCGCAAATCCAATACTGAATTTCATTTGTGGCTAACGTAACCAATAGCAATGACTAATAAATGTATTAATATATTGGTCAAGTTTATAAGATAAGAGAGAGGTAAAAAATTATATTATTTGATTGTGTCGTCACCTAATAAATATCAGAAATTGCTTATGACTCATTACTAAATATAATAAAATTTAATTATAATTTTACAGAGTGCGATTAGTTCGAGCAAACCAAACTCTAAAAATAATTTATTATTATTTTAATGAATATGTTTTTCTGCACTTCAAGCATCATTGTAGGGGCTCCTCGTGCTCAATCCACATTTGAGTCACAGAAAAATATCACCGAGCCGGGAGCGATCTACAAGTGCTCTTTAGCGGAGGACGACTGCAGGCCGTATATTGTAGATGACCAAGAAAACGTAGTTCAGAAGGCAAATAATTACGAAGTACGAAGAGATTTCCAGTGGCTAGGCGGATCGATGGATGGTGGACCGCTGGACACAGATATGCTGGTCGTGTGCGCTCCCCGTTACTACTGGAAAAGAGTAGAATATATATATATGACTGGAGTCTGCTACCGACTGCAGGACACAATTGGCATTAACCCAGGGCCTCTTACACGCATCCTCGGAGATCGCGGTGAAACAATATCTAATGAAATATTCGTGAGAGCCATGGGTTTTAGTGTTCATGTGGTGGAAGATAAGGGAACTTTTCTTATTGGAGCACCTGCGAAACATGAGAGCAGAGGGTCTATCTCTGTGCACCAATCAGACACAACGCACGAAGGCTTTGTAGGAGAAATCCTGGATAGTGAGCCAATGGTGGACAAAGAAATTTCTTACTTTGGCTATGCAGTTAGTTCCGGCCACTTTGACAGCGCTAACATACAAAACCTGCTTTATGTAATCTCTGCCCCTCAAGCGGACCTGTCATTCGGAGCTGTCTATATATATAGCCAAACAGGGAATATATTAAAAAAGTTATACGGGCAACAGATCGGGGAGTACTTTGGGTATTCAGTATTGGCGGAGGATCTCAATGGGGACAAGCTAACGGACTTGATCATCTCAGCACCCATGTACTGCTCGAAGGATTTCGTCGACAATGGCATCATATACGTGTTCATCAACAAGGGCCTGGTAAGTGGAACCTCAATAATATAGAACACAGATCCAGGAAAGTCTTCTGAATTGCAGTTGGAATTTGAGATGAAAATTGTGAGATCGCCATTGGCCAGCAACGCGCGATTTGGCACAACTCTTTCTCGCCTGGGAGACATCAATCATGACGGATTCAATGGTTAGTTTCGTTGGGGATCAAACATTGCAGCTCTAGGTTTCTAAGGGAACTATAAACATTTTGGGAGACTATAAAGTATTCATGCCATGAAATGTTATAATACGACTCCTATTTGGCAGACGTTGCAGTGGGAGCTCCATTTGCTGGAAATGGCTCTGTGTTCATTTACCTGGGCAGCGCCCATGGACTGCGGGATGGGCCCAGCCAGCAACTTGACGCCCCTTCTGAGCAACCGTCCGAGTATGGGGCGCATATGTTCGGGCACGGTCTCTCCCGAGGCTCCGACATCGATGGCAACGGTTTCAATGACTTGGCCATTGGAGCGCCCAATGCCGAGGCTGTGTACCTTTACCAAGCCTATCCAGTGGTCAAAGTATATGGCACCGTAAAATCGGACAAACGTCAGATAACGGCAAATGAGCAGTTTCTGAACATAACAGCCTGCTACCGACTGAATACGACGTCGAAGAAAAAGGAGGTGCAGGAGCAGGTTCTGGCCATTAAGATTGTCGCAGATACGCAGCTACAGAGGGCTACTTTCGCCCTATCGCAGAACCATACAGTTGACTATCAAGTGACTGTGGGACACGAAGAGAAGTGCAGAGTCCTAGAGCTGCAGGTATCCTTCAGCCATAGGGACGTATACAAACCCATCGATGTGGAAATGCACTATGATGCTGTGAACAATATTTTTTTCGCTCAGAAAAGTGTGGGTAAACAAAAGTTCTGTGAGACCTGCGTTGCTGTTGATCCATCGGAGCCGAAGATTTCTGCGGACAGGATCGTGGTCAATGCAGGATGCGCTGATGATATTTGTATCGCTGATCTGCAGCTGAACAGCCCGGATGAGGGGTAAGCATAGATATGTCTTTATTAGGAAAACATCAATATCCTCTTTTCAGCATGGAGTTCACTTTGGGCAACAGTGGCATCCTTCTACTGATGTACCAAATTACGAACGACGGGGAGAACGCCTACCTGCCCCAATTAAGGGTGACCAGCGACTCACGTCTACCTTTCGCCCAAGTTCCGAGCAACTGCCATGTCAGCGAAGCCGAAATGATGTGTGACCTTAACGATGGACAGGCTCTGGGCAAGGGTGAGACCGATTCCATCACCGTCAGCTTTGATGTTAGCCAGCTCAGTGGTACGTCGCTTGTGGTTACCGCCGAAGTATTTAGCTCGGGAGACGAGAAAAACGCTACGAATAACAGGCACGTCAATGAGATCAGCCTAAAGGAGCTTACCGAAATCGATGTTATGGGGTAAGTTAATCTCTTAAACTATAAAAACTTTTTAAAATTGAAGGTTTTTTTCAAGCGAACAGACAAGTTTTAAAATCTTTTTGGACAACAAAAATAAATATGATGAAATCATAAACCATTTTGAGATCAAGAGCCACGGTCCTAGTGCTATCGAGCAGCTGACGGTGGCCTTGCAGATTCCCATCGCCTATAAGCCGGTAGAATCTACGGCCATGATACAAATAATGAATATAACCAGCCTGCATGTGCTGGCCACTTACGATTCTCGGCCGTTGGTTATAAAACTTTTCGACCAAAACAATAACCAGTTAAACGAGGAGACGGAAAGGGCTTCAAATTATCAAAAGCAAGCGGAACTCGAGGATACGAATTCTGAAACGGAAGGTATACAAAGCCGTCGCTATCTCGAAATTCCGGCCGACACCTCCTATAATCTTCTAAGTGGGAAATTAAGGGGTAAACTGCCAATGAATCGCACCATTGTGATCAGCTGCCAGGATTCTGAAAAAACGAAGTGCGTCCGTGTATCTGTTCAAGGATTGCGCCTTAGCCCAGGTAACTCTGTCTATCTGAACGTGAGCTACCACCTGAATCTAGGCGAAGTGAATACCATTTTAATGAATCCCTTGGAGTACTTTGTCATCCTTACCGATGTGGAACTGGCGAAACAGAACGATCCCACCTCCAGTTCATTAACCATTAATACAAGAATCGAACCGAATATTATATCGAAGCATTTAGTGGTACATGTTGCTATTTCAAATATACTTCTCGCCGGTCTCGGAGGTTTGCTCATTTTCGCTGTGATTAACTATACAATGTACAAGGTGTGTTAGAGATATTGAAGCATTACTCTTATTTCTATATATTTAATTAATTTATTTATTTTGCAGTCCGGCTTCTTCCGTCGCGCCAAAAGGGAAGAGATGCAGAGAGCTAAAAGCGAAAGGAGAAGCTCACTAGAAGAGATTGAGTTAAATGAAGAAAATTCGGACTAAACTTTAATTAATAATATTTTTACACACTTTTATACTATGTCTAAAGGGAGGTGTTTAATTAATGTGCTCAATATTAGTTGATGCCTGAAGAAAACTATTCACTCAAAATATGTATGTCCAAGAATTAAAATGTTTTCTTTTACTGGGTATTGGAAAAGAAATCTTATCTTACAAAGTGCCATTAAATTAATCCCTGTTTATATTCGATCTATATACATGCAAATACCATTTCGTACTTCATCCAAGCACTTAAATTAACAATAAATTGTCTCGAACATTATGAAAATTTCTATTTTCCAGTCCATTCCCTTGCCACCCCATAGCTGCGCTTCCATCAAAAATACTTGACAAATATTTAATATCGCAGATGCATTTCCATATTTTTTTTTGATTCTTGTTATCCCCGATGCAGTATAAAATCAAGCCAGATATTCGCATACATGTACGCGTGAATATCTATCAGAAATTTGTCTATTTTGTCAACGAAAATTCGTATATGCCGGGCACTCTGCCAAAAACGAGAAAGGAGATTGGACAACGGGAAAATATTTCTATATGCAAACATACGCATGGAAACTTGAAGTCTGGGAAAAATCTGGAGAAATTGCGAAAAGCAATCATGAAGTAAATATTGAGATATTGACAAGCGTGGCTCCTTGAAATGAGCAGGCCAATTTTGCCATTCAAGATTCCCCGTAGTGGCTTTGGTGTTTGTTTAAATTTTGTGTTTGCGCACAGGTGCGGGTCCCCGAATAAAGAAGAAAAATAAAACCTTTACATTTATTTATGGCTCTGGTAAAAACACTAAAATTAACAGCTGGTAAATGTTTTGCTAATGCTCAGGCAGCATCTGGCCTTGAGTGTGTACATTTTTAGAAAGAAATGAGCTTGAAAATTTGACAATCTTTGCAAATGTAAAATACTAGCAATAAAAGTTATTGTATTTAAATTCAGCTTTAATATTTTACCCAACTATTATTACTTTAAATATTTAAACTCTCTTTTTGATCATCATTTAATTCTGAAGGATGGGCACTCCCTCTATTATCAGGGTATATTTAATTCGTTTTACTGCATTTTAACAAGTTGATCTTTTGTTTTATTTCCCATCTCGATTCATGGGTTTTCGGCAGCTTTTGGTTCGCCTGCTTTTGCTGTCTGGCTTTCGGCTGTGTTAACTCGACAAACTGTTTTCACTGGCTCAAAGGCGACATAAAGTATATTTTGATTATTTCGTGAGCCAGAAGTTGAGCATTTTAAGGCCCGCCAGCATTTGCATTTCAAATATACTTTTACGAGGGCCCCCAAAAAACCTCTGCACCCGCATACCGCCCGACACCTTCCCGCAGGATCTTTCGCCGCACGGAGGTGGGCGGAATACCACAAATGGCGTGTAAACACAACAAAGAGGTAATAACAATGGCTGCCTGGATGCCAACGAGGTCCCTGACTTCGCGGTAGAGCGGTAAGGGAGTGGGGCGAGGGCGAGGGCGAGGATGAGGATGAGGAACTCGTCCGCATTCCTGGAGCCTTTGAGAGGAGAGCAGGACTCTCTCTCGCCATCGCCTGGCACCCGCACTTTCGTAAACATTTTTATTTGTTTCTCCGTAAGCTGTGTCAATACACAATAAATTGAACTGTGCCAGAATTTATGTTGCCACTTTGCGAGGACTCTCGTCCCCTTATCTGCCCTATAGCGCCGGGGGCGTCAATTGCATGTTGGCCACCCCCTGGGGACTTAAAAGTTCAATAATATTTATTTGTTGCTGGCTGCTCTCCGACAACAAAGCACACAAGATTATACTTAGCCTAGGCCCCGTTTATCAAGCCACGCATATTGGCCCGCCTCGCACTCTGGCAGGACTTGGGAGGACACAAGCCACAAGACCCGGGACTCTGGACCCCCTTACGTAATGGCATATTGGCACACAATAGCCGAGACCGCAGTAAATTTCAGCCACTAAAGGCGATGATTTTTCAGAAGACACCAAGCTAATTTAGTGACCGAATGCCAGCTCGGTCACCACTGTGATTTACGGGGTCACCATTTGCACGATTCCAATTATCTGTTGGTTGGCTTGTGCCTTTAACCTTACGAATATAGTATGTAATACTTGACAATATTTTAAAGTGGGCTTTTATTCAGTTAAGTCACACCTTGAACAATGTCTAATTGTGGTTAATAAAACTCTTGTATTTACATATGCATATATGAATTTCGGAGTAATAATGCTATCGAAAATTCACTCCTGAATAAGAAATTATCATAATATCATAATATGGAATTTCCAAGACTTGATTTTCCAGGAGTAAAGTTATAAAATTACAATTAGAGAAAGAACATAAATATAATACGTCTTGTTTTCCTTTTAGAAGTGTATTTATTAAGTTTATTTAGAAGTCTTTTTATTATATATAACCCCTTTTATACCTTTACTGGCTCAAACACTTGCCTTAGGATCAGACAATATTGTGGTAAATAATGAAGCCAGAATTCGTCGAATATGTACCTAAATGAGAACTCTGAGTTAATCTCTTTTTGGCCCACAAATTTCGATATTCATAAGCGACAAAGCCGGAAAATGTCCGCCGGAAACACATGTATTGTTGGTCATCTACAAATAGCGTCCGAACCGTAAACAAATAAATTTGAAATCTTTCCGTGGTCGTACGGTCCATAGTCCTTCCGAGCGCAGGCGCAGACAAACAAGCAGCCAGTCCGAGTTCGATGCCAAGCCCCGAATGCAGCCAAAAGGACGGGATGGAAACGGCACAGACCTGGGGAAGTGCGAATCGAACAGGAACCCGAACAAGGACTCGCCCCGCCGCAACGGAACGGAATGGAGGAGAAGCCTTCGACGAGGAACGTTTGAAGGAACAAAGTCCGTTGGGAATGGGGGTCATTCATGTTGGCGGCATGTGGCTCAGTCGGTAATTTGCATCCTGGGCGCGCGGACGTGACTCGGATGGGAAAGGGAAACCGCTGACAGAAACCAATTTTCCGCGATGTCTGACTAAGAAGTTTCCTTGAGACGACGATAGTCGGAGTAAACGAAAAAAGCGTGGCAAATATGCAAAAGTGGGAAAACAAAGAGAGGAAAAATTAAGACAAAGTTAAACCACTTGATGTCCCCTTGGGTGTCCCGTGTCTGTGTTCTGGAGCACCGCCTGTCGAGTGTCTTTTGCCGAAATCACTTTTAAAATTTGTTTGCTTTCGCCGCATTCAAATGGATATTAGAATGCCGCGCTGAAATAAAAACGCAGGAGCGAAAACAGGACAAACAGAAGCCGAGGATTTCTCCAAGGATGCGTGAGCGTCTGCCGTAACGTAAAAAGGGATTATTGTGCATCATTTCGGCCCATAACCGAATAAAGAGAATAAAAGCGTGGCAAGCAGGTGAAGGAAAAAATATCCTCAAGTCGGATTAGGCGATAAATTGTTACTGAAGTGTAAATGTTTTCTCACGTGTTAAATCGTTAAATATAAGCCCCTGCAGCTAAACATATATACTCAGTATAAGCCACAATTGTTCCACAACTCGGCCATATGGTCATTGAAACTTATTGCCAAGAACTTTAAACTGTGAGTTAAACGCGGCGCCCAAGAAAAGCCATCGGGAAACTTGTTAAACACTATAAATGGTGCGAGTTCTTCAAGTTTTTTGTGCCAAAAGTTTCGCCCATTAGTCATTGAGAACACTGTGTGATAGTTCTGCATGGCGACCGTGCAACTTATTAACTTTTATGCGGCGGTCTGAGAAAGTGAAACGAGAAGGAATACGGGGAAATTTTATTATTATATTAATTGAAAAACGATTATGAAAGTGTAAGTGGAAAGAAGTTGGCCGTTCTGATTTATATTTTTTGTAAAGTTTAGCCACTTTATTATTTTACCGATTGAGATGTTGAAATATAAGTTTCACAAACTTCTCTAAAAGAATTAAAGTAAAGCAGATGAGAAAGTTTAAAAGTAAATTGCAGATGCCATTGAAATTTCTTTTTAATTTATAATTGCACTTAAAATCGGGTGGAAGTTTCCTAAGTGCAATACATGCTTTACTTTATAACCTTTTTGTATCTGTTTTTTAATAACCCAATAAATAAATGCCATAGAATGCTTCTATGTTTTGTCTATGTAAGGCTTGAAGGGATTTGTTTCGTTTCATCTAAAAAAGTTTGCATCAAATAACAACCAAAACCAAATAAATAAATTTGACTTCCATTTAACATAAAGTCGAGTTCTGATGTCTGTTTCCAATATTTGTTTATTTTGATGCTACTGTAGCGCCAATAAAACTTTACCACTCAACAAAGCCGAAAACACTTAAATAAATATATAAATCAACTAAAAATAGTGCAAAACGAGGGCAGGGAGTCCAGAAACTAAACAATGAAACTGCAAGAAAATCGCTTGAGAAAACGCAACGTAAATGTGGCAGACGTATGAAGAAGAGTTGCAACTTCGGGGTTTTTGTTCGGAAAATGGATATAAAATCGAATGAAATAAAGTGAAATAAAAACAGAAAATAAAAGGCTAGAACCTAGTCTAAGCCCCTTCCCCGAGCGCATTAATTCAATAAACCTATTTATCTGGGACTTCGACTGGGATTTGGCCGGAGGAGCGGAGAATGCGACAAAGTTTGCCAGCCAAGACGGCGCAGTGCAATCAGCAGGTTCTGAAACCAAGTACAAGGATCCAAAGGAGCCAGAGGAGCCAGATTCGATGCCGCAAACGAGTCCCAATTGGAGGCAGGCGGACAATGAGCGCACAAAAGGCGCTGTAAGTGTCATTGCAGCCAGGAACTGGGCCACTGGGACTGCCACGCAGGACGACTAGAGAAGAGCCAGAAGAGCACCGTCACCAGTAGCGGAGCCAGAGTCAGGACCCGGATAGCGACGTTGACAACTGAGATGACAACAGCCGACGGAGACGCGGGGCGGTGTCGCCAGTCCTTCCGCAACTCCCCGCCAGCAACTTGGAGGCGTCTTGGCCCCGTCCCTCTGATCCTGGTCCTGCTTATGGTCTTTGGCTTAGGGATGCGTAAGTACAGCTCGGGGGTTCGGCTCCCATCCTTGCCTATGTGCGAGTGTGTGACTTTCATACATTTTTGATTTAATTTAACGCATTCATGTCGCCCACTCCGGCGCATGCACACACTCAAAAAAAGGAAGAAAATGCCTTAAATGGCAGCTTCAACTATGAGATACCCTTACCTTATCATTTACATAAGAAATTTAATATGTTTCAGATTACAATTATTCATTGAATAAAATTTATTTTTTGTTTATGAAAATTGCTTCAGAAGTAATTTAAAAAAACAACTCTCAATCCTTTTAATGATATTTACACAGCCATGATAACCCATTGAAACTTTTTCGGCAGCTTGGCTTAAGCATAATATACCTTACTACAGGATATACACAGCCACGCATAAACACTTGGCAACACACACATGGATAATGGCACTCGTAAGCGGGCCCCAGGACGCGACAAGGCTGCTGGCAAATTATTTTAGTAGTTCTGAATCGACGGGGGAGCGGATCCCAGCCAATTGTCTTGTGAAAAAGTTGTCCTTGGCAATCGCAGGGGATGAGTTAGGGCCCGAGCTTCCCTATTGTTTCATTTGATTTGCCGAAATTAGATTAAGAGAAGCTACGGGGTCAGCAAAATAGGAAAACAATAGCCCATAAAACTTGACAAAATGTGACGCAATTCACCATGTTGGCAGTGAAACAATTTTTCGAGCTTATTGCGGATTCTACCTTTTCACTCCAAGTATATTTTATTGAGAAATTAAATTTGATTTCGTAGCTTAATTAAGTTAACGAGAAGTTAATACCCCATCAGTTCAAAGCTGTCTCATACATTTAAAGGTTTGGTTTTTAGGGGGAAAATGTCTTTTCAACATTTAGTCAATGAATTTGGTGATTGACAAGCCAGACTGAATTTAATTTAGCGACAAATTAATTGAGACATTTAGAATTCAACCACTGGAAATGCTTACGTGGTTAGTTAGTTAATAATTAACGTAAAGAGTTTGCCAGTTAAAGATGGATTTAAAGTTATATTTGTTATCTGTCAAGGACTTCTTTTGTTACTAAACTAAATATTTTAAAAATTGTAAATTCGATTTTAAAGTTCGTCTAAAAATGCAGTTTAATTGATTGTTCTGAATACCAAGGAAACCAAAAACAAAATTTGACTACATTTTCAGTTTAATTAATTGTTTTTTAATACCAAAGAAGCCAACCAAGAAGTCTAATGAGAACTTTTAATTAGAGATGCAGCAATTTTAAAAGTTTCTGAATTACATAAGCCTTTGAAAAGGATAATATTTGGATTTTCGGCTTTAGCATACATACATATACAATAAATGGAAGCCACTACAAAAATTTATGAACAATTATGCGCACCTCTTAAGCTGAAAAGTTTTTGCATGATTGTCGGCTGCTTCCGAAAAATTGTGAGAATAAAAAATAGTTTGCGCCAGGTCCTTAACCCCATTGCTCCTTGCGGCAGGAGCAGCTGCTCAACGGCCATAATCAAGGCAGGAATAAAACAATAAATTTCCCTTTCTTTGCGACCCCACAGCCCCAACTTTGTCTCACCCGGCTCAAAGCCCCTGCTCCTGCTTCTATTCCTGCTCAACAATTACCAGGGGGTAAAAACATTAACGAAATTGAAAACTTGCCAAAAAATGTTTAATAAACACATTTTCAGTCGCATACGGGGAAGGGCGGCCCAGAGTCCACCCAAATCCCTGGCACGCTCTGCCCATTTCCCCCGATCCCCTGATCCTTTCATTCCAACTCTCAACAAAAATGCGCTTTCAGAAAGTTTTGAGTGCAACTCGTTATGCCAAAATACAAAATGGGCCAACAAAGCTGATGCAAGCCAGAGCCCGAGCCAACTCCAGGGCCCCTTCCCCGTTCGAAAACAGTCAAAAAATATAATACGCCCGAAGTTTGTCTTGCAGCTGCCTCTGCTTTTGTTTCGTTCGGTCAAAAACCTCATTCAGATTTTTTGGAAATTTCTGTGGAATTTTGGGATGAGAGTTTTTTGTTTGCCTGCATCGTGCCGGATTCCTGCTAATTTCCAGAGTGCGCCGTGCCGGCATCGAATCAAAGCTGCCTGCCTACAGGTTGACTTGGCACGCCGACCCTCGACCCCGTAACCCCGTCTTTTTACACCTGGCGAGATGGCCGAGATGACCGAAATCCTTTAAGGCTGCTCAGGGGTCGTAATGCCGTGTCGTGTCGGGTCCTGTCGTGTGTGTGGTTGTGTCTGTAAGGGCCAAAGTGTTTGCTTACCTTCATAAATTATAAATGGGTTTTGCGGAGAGACCAAAACAACAACAGTGCCGTGACAGTGGTGGGGCCTCCGGCAGAGCCCGATGAGTGTGTGACACACAAACACACACACACACACAAGGATACATTGTCAGTTGACCTCAGCCTCGGCAGGTCCTGTGATGACGGAAAATATTGTAGCACAAGCAAAGTTTGGGGGCGGGCAGAGACACATGACATGCCACAGGTCAACAAAGTATCCAACGGTGGATCGGATGGGCAACTTCGCGGATGCTTTAGGGGTCTGCAAATAAATTAAATTAAGAAATTAAGCAAGCCTTAAAATTCTATAGCTTAAACATTTTTCGCTATTTGGTTTTATTCCAATTTAGTGGATTTTTTTCTAGGCCGTCAACGGGACGGATGAGTTATGCCTTACTATACGGTCAACGCGTCGGATGAGTGTTTTTGGGGGCCCACTTTTGCCCACTGTTACTCATTCGCCATGCAACTAACAATTTCCTGTTCGCATACACACAATCACGCTCACAATGTAAGCTGAATGGCCTTGATGCGCTTTTGGCTCGCAAAATGTAAGCTTAAATTATTCAGGCTGTCAGGGGTCGGGGGGCAGTTGCAGCTGCGTCGACGCTTTGGGCAATCAAAGACAACAACAAGTGTGTGGGAGTGTGTGTATGGGGCATTTAATTGCTCTGAGAATAGCAGTGAGTGAGAAGTGGGGGAGTAAAGCCAGGGGCCAAGGGTCAGGGGCCTGGGGCCTGGGGTTGGGAATGAGCAAGAACAAAGATGTGGCAAGAAATGACCCACAAATGACAAAGTGCAGCGACAGTCAACGAGCCTTGTCTTCATTCTTTGCCGAAGTGTGAAAAGAACAAGACAAACCACCGAATAAAAAAAGAAACATTAAACAACATAGACCAGGAAAATTCAAAGCAAAATAGCCTCTGGGCCGAAATGCGGAAATTTATGAATCGCAGCAGGAAAGGCAGGAATGTCCACGCAGGAGGCCGCATGAAAAATTGTTTTATTTCTAGCCAACGTTTGCCTACTTATTTATGGCTGTCCTACAGGCTGTCCCTTTCCCTGGCCAACTCCCATCCGTGACCACTTCCTGTTCCCACAATCTCTCATTCACTTGCGGGAAAAGTCGTCCTGGCTAAATATTTTCCCTGGAAGCCATAAAAATCAACAAGATAAGAGGCGAGTCGTCAGAGTTATTCGTATAGCGCTGAGATTTCGCATAATTATTTTGCTGATTTATAGGGGAAAAGAGTATCCACAGAAGGAGCGAGCTCCCTAATGAAGCCAATATAAATAAAAAATGGGAACGCAGTTTATTTGCATTTAAGTGTGTTGCCCTTATTTGTCTCTAAAAAAGTGTACGTTTAATTTTAACAAAAAAATACGATATAATTCTAATAATAAAATCCGTTTTTTATACATAATCAATTTTTTGAAAATTGTTCTATTATCATAACAAATAAATTTAGAATTTCAAATGTTCTGCCTAATGTAATTCAGACCAAATGTTAAATCTTTTTCCCATTTCCCTTTTTATGTAACAGTTTCTATTTAAAAATAACTTTTGCTTTTACAAGCCAAAGTCAGAGTCTCAACCATTGAAAATCCATTTATACTTTGACTTTATAATTTTTTTGCATTTCATTTCCCTCAAGAGTTTTCACCGACCACAGCTCACTTATCATGCCCTCCCCACAGACTGATTCATCTTCATCAACATGAACCTTTGTACCATAAATTATTTATGTTTATGCACATTTCGATGACATTTGATCACAAGTGCCTGGCATTCCCATAAATATTTGAGTAAAAAATCAGCCATGGGAGGGAAAATTGTATTTAAAGTGGCATTTATCAAATCGATCAATAAACAATTACCCAAAGTGAAAGCTCACAAAGCAAATAAATAAATAAATAAATATATGAATAAGTCTCGCACACCCCGCCACGAAATCTTATAAAATTATATCCGAGTATCTACGAGTGTGTGCTCTGGCAGACGGCATTAAAGATACATTTGCATGAGTGGGCGGTAGCTGCGTCATTCTGCCTCGTTCTGTTCTGTTCTGTTATTCGAGTGGCTGCCGCTGATGTTTGTGTTTAGTGTGAAATTGCTCTCAGCGCCATTATCCAAGGATTCATTCAAAACTGAAACATATGCTGGGTGTCACTGTGAAAATTATACATGCCATGTGGCTCAAAGCGGGGGAGGGGGCAGGGGGGGGGGGAGGAGGAAAGCGGCACCACGATTCAGGATGTTCAATATGGCCTTTCCTTTGCCCAAGTCCGGGCTCGGGGTCTACTTCATGCCCACTTGGCTCTTTGTCGGCACACCCACTTTCGGCGGTAACTGTGCGCCGGGCTGCCTCAATTTATTTTTATGGCATCGTGTTCCTCGGTCTACGTGTTCCCAACAAACAGGCAAAAGTAAAACAGCAAAGGAAGCGGCACTCTTTCTCCCCTTTGAGGTTCATTTCAGTTTCAGTTTCGCAGTAAATTGAAATTGGAGCATTGCCCAGTGTTGCGTATACGCACTGTTGTATGCTGCACGTTGTCTCCTCAGTGCCGCTCGTTGTTAAAGCAAACTTGTTAATGGCTCTGCTGACTGCCAGTGTGTTTCCCCCATTTTATGTTCTACTTTTATATTATAGTAATTTTTCTCCAAGTGAAGTGCTGCATTATATTAGGAAATGTTTTTAAGAATGTCATGCAATATTTTCAATTGATAAAACTGAGAACGTGCTAGATAAATACTAACGACATTATATTTTTATCTTTTCATGAAGCTATCTTTTCTGCACGTCGTGTGTTTAGTTTCTATTTAAATGTAAATTCCAAGTATTTATTTTAAATTATTATTTTAATATTTCCTTGAATTTCCTTCTTAAGCCCAAGATTTTTACTTTATTTTCTGAGATACAAACGGGAGTGCTTGCAATTTTTTTGTCGACTCCCTTTGGCAGTGGTTTTCTGTATAAAATCAGCCCCACAAGCCCCCCATTTGATGTGACTCTTGGCATGTAATTTAGCTCATTTGAACTTTAATTGCTTGGCGTCCCCCAAAGGGGACTCATTAAGATTGCCAGCCCGCAGCTGGAGCAAAACAAATCTGGCGACACAACTATCAGCCCCGCGCTCCCGCTGAACCCGAACGGGCGCACTGGCGAAGTTGCTCGTGGCTAGATGGATGCAGCAAGCAATCCGAGTCCTTGGGCTCGGGTTTTATGTGTGCACTCGAGGCGGCTATAATCCAAAGTGCTCCCCGGTGAAAAGTTTTCTGGTTTATGCGAGAATATGTGTCGGCTGCTCCTTTGCGTGTTTCCCCATAAACACCAGAGCCGGCGGATGCGGGCAAAGATCTGGGACTGGATGGCGGTATGCGGATGGCGGATTCCGTTACAGGTACGGATGAGCTTCGGATGGCCACGAGTCAAGTGGCCCTCTGTCTTTATTTGGTCACAAGCGCTCGTCGTTTTAATTACGGCCGCGGTGGCGGTGCCGTCATTTTGTCCTTGCAAGAGCAGCCATGACTTTTTATTGGACATGTAATTACTGCGTGCTTTTCGACTTGTGGGGGCCCACGCATATTTTTTATAATTACAGGAAAATGAAGACCAGAAAAGTTCTCACATTCGGCCAAAAGCCGATGCGAGTGTCCTGCTGGCAAACGCTAATGATGCACGTGCCATGCAGATTGCGCGGATTAAGACCTCTTGACCTTTTGGTGTGTCGAAAAGATGAAAGTGCCCAGAGGCCCCAGGGCCAAGGAAGAAGATAAGTGATTCAATTTAAAATTGTGTCAGTAAAAGTTTTTATTTAAATACTTGTAAGCTAAACAAAGATTTCAAAGTTAATATTATATATTTAGTGGCTTCAAATTAACGTAACTGTTAACCTTGTGGCCATTGGGTACTCCCTGAACTGTAAAACAAACATTGTTTAAATTTTTTTTGAGCCAGTAATAATGCAATAACGTTCTTATTAAATTCCTCTTTTTTTCTGGATATGTATTCAATAGTAAAGAAAAAACTGTTGGCCCAAACTAAATCCAATCATATTTTTTATAGCCTCCCTTTATCTCTCCCTATATCTCCCTATCGCTATCCTAGTCGCTCAGCTCCATAAAAGGGAAAACCCATGAAATATTAACTAAGGGGTCAAAGAGCAGGACGAGTACACCATATGGGACAGTCTGGATCTGATCCACCAGCCCAATCCCAATCCCAATCCCAATCCCTTCAGGTGACTGCGTCATTGGCCGGCCAGGGCTAAAGCCGTAACATATACATAAGTGAAACATGGCACATGGCAGGCCCTCGCACAATGGGCGGGCTTTACTAGTTTTGAGGGCTTTAAAATGGAATAGTTTTTGAGTTTGGGTGCTGCCTCAACTGGGGGTTGCCTTGCTCAACCTATTCTTTTAATTATTTTTGCAATATACGCATTCAGGCAACCAAGAATGTGTATTTGTAAGGGCTTTGCTTAATTCAGTTGTCCGTTGCACTAAAACTGAACAGGTATATTCAGCCTTTGTAGTTGATTGCTTGAGGCAGGAAACGGTTGTCAGAGGATGAAAATGAAAAGCGGTAGGAATGAAAATGTATTTTCTCTACGGCAAGATTTGCAGATTATAGTCAATAAATTATAATTTATTCTTTTTAGAATTGTATATATTTAAAGATATATTTATAATCTTAGACAAAAGCTGGTATGGTTTTTGAGAAAGCTTTTAGTACTGGGCATGCTGTGAAAACCGCATTTTCGTTGATCAGAATCTATGAAAGAACGTAATTAAAAATTGAAAATATAGAGACAGCGCCCCATGAATCAAATGCCTCCAAAGAATGGTCAAGTCTTTCAGAAAATATTAAACTATAGAAGCGAGTATTTAAATAGAATTTAAATTTTCTGACGAAATTTAAAGGAGAATATAGGCGGCTGCAGCTGCCTTCGATTTATATTCACTTACTAACTGTTTTAAAAATGTATCTTTATCTCTACAAATGCTCAGTCCCTTTTCCGCTGTCACAATTCTTGTTGGAAAGAAAAGCATCTCTGCCTTTGATAGCTTATCAGTAATTCAGCAAGAGTGCAAGAGTAAAGATATAAATTCTTCAGATTTTAATATCATACTTTATATTTTACTCATTTTTTTTTATTTAGAAAAAATAATTTATTTTTTGTGCTGAACCTGCACCGGTAACCCATTGTCAGAGATTCTCCGATGACACTCGCGATGCTGATGAGCTGAGCTCGGGCTAATGCGGCTTCTCGTTTTGTAGTTTGCAAAACCCATGCCAGAGTTTACAGGGGAAGGGCGTCGTGTGTGTGTGTGTTAGCGGCTTTCTGTCTGCCACCGGTCGAGTGACTGCCAATTTGAGTAATTTTTGCGTCAGCCGCTAGCCTAATTTGTGGGCATTACTATTCCAACGGCGTTCTGACTCGAGCCGGCTTAAAATATGAACTGGAGCTCAGTCCCGCCGGATATGGGGCCACTTGCCATGGCCAAGCCAACGGCCAATTCTGGTTGAGGAAAACAAGAAAACAATTTGAGTCTTATTGCACGTTTCAGCCTCCGTGTGTGTGCCTGACTGTCGTCAAGTGCTCTAAATGGCCAGATCACACTTCATGCCGGGAGTAGGCTCTTTTCGGGGTAAGCCAGACAAAGCGAGGACACGGCAAAAACCCAGAAAATTAATCGGCTTTGGGGAAATAGTTTCTGGGTCCAGCACTGAAGCCCATTTCGCCCTTGCCTCGCCCCAATTTTTTTTGTTTTGTTGCTGGGCTCGAATTACAAATACCCAATGTACCACAAAAGTAAATTTCGGATTTTCCGCCTTTTTGTTTGGCCAAGCAAATTCCTTTGAGGGAAATCAAAACCGATTTGATTTGCCAGCTAAATCGCTTTTAATTGAAAATGCAAACTGTGCCTTGAGTAACCCGTCCGGGCTTCGCTTTCCATCTTGATTCGGCAAACAAAAAGAAGGCAAACCGATGGAAAAAAAATGTATAATATTCTGCAGTGGATTTTAAATTTACTATTTTCCTGGGAGTGAGATTTTCAATTTGCATTTTAACAAAAACTCGCCTGCAACCTTTTTGGCTGGGCACGGGAAATGGGCCCGGGGTGGACCTTATCAACACGGCCAAATCACACGCATTCGTTCGAAATGATTTCGTGGTGGAAATTTATGCGGTTGCCCTGTGGAATCTCCGTTTTTTCTTACTTTTGCCTCTACTTTTTTAGCTTTTTCTTCATGTTTTCTTTTTTTTTGGGTGCACAAGCAGACACGTAGAATTCCTGGGCAGCTGAAAGGTAACGAGAGCGGCTGAAATTCCTTGCTCTACCTAAATCAAGGCCCTGACAAGCACGTGAAATGAAATAATTTAAAAATGCAAATTCTGTGTTATCAAACCACTGAAATCTTGGCCCTGAAAATCAGTACGATTTCCCACACTTCTCATCTGGTGGATCATTGAACTGGCTGGCGCCTTCTGAGTTTGTTTTCCTCTCACGAATATATCCGATTAGGTATGGGATTGGGAAAGCTTGTGGCTTGATGAAGCATTGCTCCCACGATTATGATATTATTTACAGTGTGCTTTAAAGGATAAGCAAGACAAAAAGTTCCGATATATATAAATAACTGGAGTCGAACTTTATTGAAAAATGTGCCACCTTCAGCTAAACATTTATTTCGAATAGTTTCTATTGGCAATACAATACTCAGGAAAGTTGTCATACAATTACCACAAATGTTCAAACTTTTCTAATATAGCAATATTGTAGGTAATAAACTTTTCATAAACATTATGAAAGTGAAAACGTGAACTTCTGGGAAATATTGAAATCAAACAATTTCAAGTGCAGGCGAACATGTTCATTTTCTTGTACGGCTTCATTTTTTGCGGTTCGCTGAAAACTTCTTCCTGCGATGACTTGGCCTGCCAAGTTCACGCCTCCGGATCGTCCTGCTGGCCTCCGCCCCCCAATTTAGTGGGTGAGCAGCCTCGGGGCCAACATGTCCTTCGCAGAGTGTTGGGGCAGAAAGTTGCTCAAAATAACTTTCTCAAGTGTGGGTGTTGAGCTAATCAATGTTGTGGCTGCTGCCTCTAGTTTCAAAAGATGTTCTCTTATTTTCTTTGGTTTCCTTTTTTTTTATAAATTTATTGCCTAAAGTTATTAGCTTTGTAATCTTTTAATAAAGTTTTTCCCAAATTGATGGGCTATTATTTCATTTTTAGAGCACAAAAATTCCCTCACTCTAGTTTAGTCCTTTGACTAGGTAAATATTTAGGTCATAAATGCGATATTGATAGCCAACAAATAAATGCGATTCGAATGCAGGCCAGATAGTATTAATAGATACATAAACAAATATTTATTTAGCTCATTTTATATATGTATGTAAGGCCAGGTGCCAGTGGGAAACTGGACAAAGGTGTGGGGCTTTGATTTCCTCTGTCCAAGGACATGACGGGTGCACGTGTATATGAAATGATTATGAGGCTAAAGTTACCATTTATTTTTCATACTGAATTTTCCTCTAGGGCACAAAGTCGCAAACATAAAAAGGAAAAGTTTAAAAGGGAAACACAAACCGGCAGTGGGAAAAGGAAAAGGCGGCCAAAGCTACAAAAAAACAAGCAACTTTTAACAGCAAAAATTGTGCGAGAGTGGAAAAAATATATACGAATGAAAACGGAAAGAGAGAGAACAGAATTAAATGAAAGCCACCACAGGCAGTGACATTAAGCGGCAAATTTTTATGATTTTAATTAGCATAAAAGCGTAATTGAAAATTAACTGAAACGAAATACATGTGCCTTTGAGTGTGCGGCTGTGTGTGACAGGCCTACTACACTCGCCGCAGAGCGATGGAAAGCGGGCATCCCATTTGTTTTACCCGAATTTAATTCATTCACCTTGCCAAAGCCGATTGCAATAATTTTCCTTATTTTCCACTCGCTTTGATGTGCGCGACAAGCATTTATTATATTTATTTAGGATACTTTGCCTGGCACTGAGCTACATATTGCAAACGGATATTTAAGGAGCTTTTGCCATGGAAATATATTTTATAGATTTAGGATATCAGATTTCTTTTGCAGATTTTGTGGAATTTCCAAATCCAGAAATGTGTTCGCTGAAAATTGTAATTACAAAACTCATAGCATAGTTTTTTTTGGAAATATTATTTCAGCAAAATTTCAGAAATGATTAAATTTCAGTGCAATTCATTATAAATTTAAAGAATTCATTTAATTAATTAAAGCCTAATCAATCACAAACGAAATCGTTTATCCTCATTAAATTCCTATAATTTACAAAAAAGCTATTTATTTATTAAAAATAATATTTTAAAAAGATGTACATTTCAAAGCTAAGAACTCTGTGCTTCACTTACTTTATGATTTAATTGAGTTCCTTATTATATATACAATTTTTAAATTGTAATTTTGTATTTAACTTTAAATTTAAAGTAGAAGAAGTATGTCATAAATAGAGCCCTTGGGTGGAACAACCACATTTGTTGATGTGCTAACATTTGAACTCAGAAATGTGTTTGAGAAGCTCTCTTTATTCTCCCCATTCAAATCCCAAGCACTCACCTTTAATTAGCGGCCAGTGCAAACACATTGTAAACAAAGGTACTATCCCTAATTCTGTCCATCCTACAGAGCTTGTCACCTGCAGCACCCCGGGGAAGCCAGAGCCAATGATACAGCCGGCGACGGCCACAAGATCCACTTTGCCAGATAGGCCAGTGACAACACAAAACGATCTAATTACGACAGCCAGCAACTTGACGACAGCAAAAAAGGCAGTGGCAGCAGCAGCAGCAGCACTAGCAGTAGCGGCAACCGAGGCAACGAGCTCACGGAGCACGGATGTAGTGGCCCGGGGCATGTCAGCGGCAGATGTGGCAGCAGCCACGATAGCAACGACCCAGTCAGCACAAATTGGGCTAACTACTCAGTCCACAGATGGGCAAACAGAGGCTCAGACAGGAGCAGCAACATCCACTGCCACAGGACCCACACAAGCCGCAGCAGCAGCAGCATCAGCAGCAGCGGCATCAGCAGAGCTGCCCATATCAACAATTTATCCGCCATCAACGGAGAAGGCGACGGAAACGGAAATGGAAATGGATGTGCACAACTCCATCGAGGCCAGCGGCAAGATGGTGGCTGTCGAGAATTCCCTGACCAAGGGCTTCTCCATCCCGACATTCCTGCCGCCATTTCCCGTTTTCGCGGCCGCGGATCTGCCAGCTTACCGCGCCGCTGCGGATGCTGCGGCAGCGGCAGCGGCCAAGTTGGCAGCCGAAACGGCGAAGGCAGCGGCAGAGGCGGCAGCAGCAGCAGCATCCTTCGAAGCGGTGACAATGTCGCCAGAGGAGCAGCGCCGGCGAATGTTTAATGAGCAGCACTCCTACCTGGTGGCCCACCGACAGGCGGCGGATGGGACGGGACCGGCGGTGCGTCGCAACCTAACAATGCCCGTGCTAAACATCACCGCCCAGATGGGAAACCACGCCTACATGCCGTGCCAGGTGAGTCATACACTTTATCTTTCAGATATATATAAAGGCTTTTTTAGAGTATAAATTTGAATATGGCTTATTAATTGCAAGATTTCGAATTAAATGTGATTATGGATTTCACACCAATTGGTGGGAAAAATACAGCTCAAATGTTTCTGTTTTATAGGTATTATTAAACATATTTTATATATACACCCATTATAAAGGACAGTTTTTTCTTTCGGTGCTTTTGTTTGTTGTACAATCCGCTTGGGTCGTCGCTAGGTTTGAGGTTCCGCGCGGCGTGTGACATAAGTCGGTTAAGCCTTAAAGGTTCGCTCAGAAAAGGGGTTTTAATACGAGATTACATTTAATTGCGAATATTAAATTTGTATTAAATGTCACGTGTCATAAATAGCTGCCAACAGTCAAAGCTGCTTAAAGAAAGCCGTCATTAAAGGACAGTGGACGGACACAAAATACACATGAATGGGCCTTTGCAAACAGGATTGTTTTTAATTTAAATAATGGAGAATAATAAGTACAATGTTAAATAAAAATAATGTCAGAGTTTAATTTACATTAAATCTCTTGAATTTCCAGAAGGAAATATTAAATGAAAACTTACATTGAAATCATTATCATAATCCAATTGTGTGTCTGATTAGGATAGTTTAGGATAGTTTATTATAAGTTAAAGGCTCAGCAGTGCTAATTAATGGTTAATCACTAAGCTTACAGCACCAATTATATACCAGTTCGTGACGGCCAAAAAACAATATAGTTACCCATAAAGGGACATCCCAAATAGAAATGTTTGCCCGAACTTAAAGCCGCACACGTCGCCAAGGACCTAAGTTTCTGCATTAAGGCTTAAATCACTTGAGGCAGACGACCCTGACTCACTTACGGATTCCCCGGAACTCAAACCAAACGAAGACAACCGGGCGACAGGGCGACAGAGTCGGAGCCCCTCCTTCCGCTTCTGGATTCCTTTTTAATTTCAACGGGCCGGAGATACAACTAGCATTTACATATTGCACACAGACACGCTTCGCACATCCGCAGATTTGGGTACAGAGCCAGAGACACAGATACAGATATACCGACACAGATACAGATACAGAACAGGACACTTATTTGCATGCATACATATTGCACAATGTATTCTACATACACAGCTACAGCAGCCATCAAATTTACATGCGTACGTAGGTGTTCCCCGCCTGCGAGGATATCCACAGAATAGACTTTAAAAAAGCCCAAAGAACAGGTCCTGAAAGGAGGCGAGTAAAGGAATATATATATGTATGCGGAATTGTAAACGGTAAATAGAAGCATGGGCGCTTGTTTATGTCATAAAAAATAAACGTAAACAGAATGAATTGTTGATATGCAAATGAAATTATGCTGATCTGTGCTGGACCACAGCCGACAGCAGAAACCGGTCTAAAGCAGCAGCAAGCCAGGCTACGAAAATAAGGCCAAAAGCAGGGCGCAAACTGTAAGAATATTTTAACACAAGATGCGCCTTGCCATCCCCAGAATCCGTCCTCATTTCCATATCCTGGACCCAGACCCTCTCTAAGATCTCAGATTTCACTTCCTCTGATACGTCGGAGCCGTCAGATTTTTTGCAACTTAACACCGAAACGACACGCTAACGTGGCCGGATTAGTTTGTCTTCCGTGGTAATTATTCATGTATGGATTAGCCCACATCGAATGCAATCTGTGTTATGTGAAAGCTCATTAGCGGCAGATTGTCAGTGATTTACATATTAATAGTTATGTGTACGCCTGAGCTTTGATGCCTTCATAGTTGAGTGATTTTAAAGAGGCAACCGCTATATCTTGTACTAAAGTAAGGCAAGATTAAAGCGAGTAACTTAAATTCAAGTGATAAATATAAAATAAAATATATAATAAATGAATAAATTAGAACGTTGTTTTACTCTAATGATAATGGATTAAAATCAATTCTAAAATTCAGCTTAATGAATTCAATTTGACATCTAGGGAGATGTCTAGCTCGTATATCTTTTATGCTGTGAATCTATTATGATTTCCTAACAATTTTCCTGCTTTTAACAGATCCACCGCCTGTCGGACAAGCCTGTTTCCTGGGTGCGCATGCGTGACAACCACATCATCAGTGTGGACGAGACTACATTCATAGCGGACGAGCGCTTCCAGTCGATCTTCCAGGAGGATCACGACTACACATGGTCCCTGCAGATCAAGTACGTTCAGCAGAGCGACGCCGGCTGGTACGAGTGCCAAATGGCCACGGAGCCCAAGCTGAGTGCCAAGGTGCACCTGCAGATAGTCAGTGAGTGTTTGGGGCTGTTCCCTGAAGTAATAGTGGTGTCTTAGAAGTATCTATTAATATATGTAACCCTGAGGATTTACCATTCCTTAGACATTTCTGTAACTCCTCCAAAATAACCCACGAGTGTTAATACCTCTCTGTAATAATTTTACACCTCGCCAGCACCCAAGACTGAGCTGATTGGGGATCAGAGCCGCTTCGTTAAGGCGGGCAGCAAGGTGGCCCTGCACTGCATCGTCCGGGGAACCCTGGATCCCCCCAAATACATCATCTGGTTCCGGGGCCAGAAGAAGATAAGCGAGGTGGACGAGCGAACCGGCTGGTACACACAGCTGGATCGTAACATATTCGGCACCGTGGGCGATAATCAGAACACGGTAAGTGCGGTGTTTACGAGCCCGGCAGTTCATCCTGACTGACTGGCTGACTAGTTGACTAGTGGGCACTGAGCATAAACATTAATTGCAGATCGGCTCATTAATCATACCACTCGTGCGGAAAGAGGATTCCGGCAATTATACGTGCCAGCCGTCGAACAGTGTCTCCGTGTCCGTGGACCTGCACGTACTAAGCGGTGAGTTAACGGCCTCCGGGTTGAGGGTCTCCTCCTCTTCCTGCTCCCAATTTCAAGCCCATCTTATCAGCCGCGATGTGTGGCGAAATGAATGATTCATATTAATCGCAACTGTCGCCACCGCGACGAATTGCCAACAGGTGAATATTCCGCATCGGCCATCATGTCAGCGGCGGCAAGGACGACGATGCCGTTCGTCAGGAGCACGTTCCAGTTGATGCCGGGTCTCCCGGGAGTCCTCGGACTTGGACTCGCACTCCTTCGGGCGCTGCAGGGAGCCATGCACAGTGGCCCAACACCTTGGACGTGACTTGCCTATTGAACACCGAATGGGTCTTCGGTCTTTGGTGTCCGGTGTCCGGTGTCCGCATCCGTATCCGCGGGGTCGTGGCATTGGACTTCCAATTATTTGTAAGCTTTTGCGCCATCTGCAGTTACGTAATTTAGGTTAGAGATTAATTAAAGGCGGCCTTGTAAATAGCGGAGAGCGGCGGGAGCCCGGCGGAGCTGGATTGACGGTTCCGTAATTAGGTTTAACGTTACCATAACTCCCATCTCTGCGTGTCTCACATACTCCCCATACTGAATTCAATCTAATGTACATTAAATTTAAGGCATAACGTACACAGACCCATTCCAAGTTGTGAAATCGAATCAATAATTAGATTATTGTCGCAAGCGAGTTATTAAATGAAAATAATAATCGAAAATCATAAAAAATTCACCATAAATAAAGGCATTCAATAAATCATGTGAAACAGTATTTAAATCCCTGCGTTCTCTCTGTGCGTGTTGTTTCAGTTTGTCTCATCAGACTAGTAAATTATTTATAAATGTTATCGAGCTTAACTAATTGATTGGCTGTGTTAGCATTCTCTGGTGTGCCATTGATAAAAATAATAATATATCACAGCTGGTGGCCAAAGCTTGCTAGGAATTTGTCCGATCTGATTGATAATTTAAATGCATTTAAGGGAAACATTTGTTACTATTTTTAACTCACGCTAAAATATTTTGATTGCCTCAAACTGGTCCAGGAATAAGCACTGGTGGCATGTGGCAAATCATTGGGAGTGTTTATTCAAAACGAAAGGTCACCGTAAGTATTTGACAACAATAAGCCAAAATAACCCTAAGTAAGCCAAAGAGAAACCCATTTTCAGGGGATATATTCACTGTTGACCCTCAGCTGACGTGGCCGATAAAAGGGCGGCCAGCAAGAGAGTTTCCTCAATGGGGATATGCATAAATAATTTAATATTTTATGGTAATTTGGCTCCGACTCCGGATCACCAGCCACGGCGACCCCGTTTGAGGACATCAAAGTGACGAAAGGAAAACAAAAATGAGCCAACACTTAAGGCCGGGGGAAAGGGGGCCAAGTGGAGTGCATAAAAATAACACAAGCCATAAACTGGCGAATTCCAAGGGTCATAAAGCCTTTAAGGTAGCCAGTCTATTTTATTGCAGCGGAAATCACATCTCCGTCTTCCGAGAGTACGGGCGTATAAAAAACTCGGCGAGGAGGGGAACGAGCGCGGAGTATGGAGGAAAAATAAGAAACAACACGTAAAATTTGTCGTTGTCCTGTCAAGACGGAGCTCTTCCTCGGAACGAGTGGGATGGACGTAAGCGAAGCAATTTACAAGAAACACAAAGGAGCTGGGGGTGGAGGGCGAAGGACGGAGTATGAGCTGGCGGACGAAAGGCAGTAAATATTTTTCACTATGTTGCTGATGCTGATGCTGATGACTGACTCGCTCGACGACAGCCGGGGGTCCTGGGGAAGAGGAGAAGCCGAATGAAGAAAGGGGATCCCCGCTGGCTCAAGTCCAACAACTCAGCAGGCAGTAGGGCCCGCGTCAAGGCAGGAAAAGTCAAACAAGATGAAGCCAGTTGGAAATGTCCTTGCCCGGCAAAGTAAAATCCGAAGAACAACAAGAAAAACCGAAAAATAAAACTTTAAGATAAGCTACATAAAAGGGAGAGTGAAAGTGTAGCCAGCACTTTTAAGTGACAGTTTCATCCAACATTTATACATATATCTCTCTTTCTCTTTGCTAAATATATTCAATATCCGATAAAAGGCCGCTGCCAGTCCTTGCTGGCTGTTCGAGGGATTTTTTATTTGAATTTTCATCTTACTCGGCCGGCGGATGGCAATCAAATTACAAAACTCATCTCACACTTCCAAGCAGGACAACTTGAATGCTGTCAAACTGGCAATGGATAAATATGATACCCTGCCAAGGGAAAGTTCTTAAATTTGTCACAGATTTATTTACAGGTTTATTTTTTTTTAGGAATTTTACATTTTATAAATTATAAATTATCATCTTTAATATTTTTAAGTAGGGTAAGGATCCGCTATATTCCTACCTAGAAGATACTTTAAAATCCTTGTGACCTCTATGGCTTTCCACAGTATCCTTGAGTTTCATGGTGTTTTAGCATTCCGTTTTTCTTGGGAACTTCTTTATTTTGCTTTCCCCGTTTTTTGCCATAATGACTACATGAGTAACAGAGGCGAGTGCTCCCAATGACATCTGGTGCAGACTTTTGCGTTTGTCCTGTAACAATTTTCGCTCCTTCTGGTGCTGACCTGCGCCCAGATAATTGGGTTAGCTCCGGAGACAGGACCCCTCTTACCCCCCAAGGCTGTGTGGAAGTGCGAGTGCGTTTTATGATCCTTTGATGTCCGAAGTTGGCCTCCTACTTGCCTTGCACTGCGCTCTCTCAGCAAGAATACGATATGGTCTCCTTGCCGGGTTTTTAAACATATTTTTTTGCACTCCGTTCGTGTTCTTGGAGCACTTAACTTTCGCAAGTTTTTTATATTGGCTTTAGTTGTGGATATTCGAGCTGTTGTTTGGGGTTTCGCATTTCTGTAAACAGTAAACAAGACGAAGCGAAAGTAGAAAGCCCAAGCTCGGAATTCGTGTCGAAAAAGTAAATAAGTCCCGAGCAAATAAATCAGTAAAAATCTTCGGATAATTGTATTGAACCAGCCAAATAGCCAAGCAATTGGGGAAGTCAACAAATTATTGAAGTTAGCTTCTTTTCACATCAGGCGATTGGCCTTCCCACTCTCCCCTGTGAGCTACGGGGTAATCCCTGGTTTTTGTGACTTTGCTGGGCCTCCGATATACGTCAGGACCTTATCGGACATGCATCTCTAGAACGCTTCAATTTGAGGAAGATAAATTGCGTTTGCGCAAGAAATTTCTGTCCGAAGAATCCAAATCATTTCGCATTAGCGAGCACAGTCTCTACACTCGTAAATATGTTTTTATATATTTTGTAGAATATTTATTTATTAGTACAAGTCGTAATTTGTATGTTAAATAAATATTATATTTAATAAACTAACATAAGTTCAGTTTTTGAGCAGCGAATTTAAAAACTAATTTTTGAGGAAGCATATTTCAGTTTACATATGTATGTGTTAAATACAATATATATTCATGACCCTACACAAAACTCCCTACTGAATGAATGTTAATGGTGATATCCTTAGTTGTGGAGCCAAATGGCCTGCTTTTTCCAGAGTGTACTCCCGCACTGCCAACTCTCCATTCCTGAAATGGGTTCGCTGTAATGCGCGTAAATGCAAATCATTATCAACAACATTTGCATTGAGCAGCATCGATGATGGGCTGCAAAGTGGTGGCAGTGCAGAGTGTAAGGCCATCCCAATCCTGGCCCAGTGAGCATTCCAAATGGGTCTACTATATCGTCGTGTTGGTCCCCTGGCCAGGCCACCGCACATTGTTTCCCCAACCGGCAGGCTGGCTATTAGGCCTGATGAATTCGCGCGCAGTTTGCAGTTATAAATATTTGGCCATTTCGCAGTCCGACTGTGTTCAGTAGGCAGTGCAATTTGCGGGCCCCGAAATCGGAGGGCTTTTAATGAATACTCGCGGCATCCAGACAAAAACTCATTTCATTTGCATTACCAAATTCTACCACATATACACGGACGCACAGTGAACGCATGGACCCAGGACTCAGGCAAACAAAAGAGCTGGAAATTTCACCAAGAAGGAAATTCTTCGGCCAAGTTATGTTAGCTATTTTCGACTGAGCCTTGGTTTCCCCCCCGCCACTGGCAATGTCACTGCCATCCGCTCAGCCATTGCCTTCCGCAATCTCTTGCAGATTTTTTTCTTTTCAAACTATGGCGCAAATGTTGAAGTGTACATTATTCTTAACTTTTTTGAGTTCGATAAGCGGAGCCAGAAAATTATGATGATGGCGCTGATGCTGATGCCGATGCCGATGCTGGAGCTGCTTTCGTTGTGGGATGCTTGAATGCCGGGATGCTGATGCTGATGATGTGCTCCGCCGCTGATGTGCTGCTGATGATGATGTTTGACTGGAGATAACCCACCAAGTTGAGGGAACAAACAACAAGTTTGTCTTCACAGCAAATTTCTCTCGTCATGTCTAAGTGGCAAGTAGGGGAAAAAGTTGGTAAGGTGTCACACAGACCGAAAAGAAAATACCCTAACAAGTGGGGCAATCATGGGCCCTATTGAAACTTCAGACTTTCAAAATAAAGAACAAATTTATTGGTTTCAGTATGATATTAGAAATGGTGATAAGAAAAGGTTTTATTGCTCCTCATATTTACATTTCTTTTCAGTTGTTTGAAATATTTTAGTGCGTAAACCATAAATAATAGTGTATTCGACGAGAAGGCAAATAGTTGGGTTCATATCCCCCTATTTTTTACAACACGTGATGAAAATAAGAAGGTCCTGCCGCCACTTGTGCTCGGTTCATTCAACCTTCATTTCATAAATAAAACATAAATTGTGCCTCTAGATTTTGTTGACAATTCTGGAAAGGAGAAAAGTTATCATTCGGACGCCAAGAGCAGACTGAGATTCCATGTCGGCCAGTGCTAATTAGTATCTGCCCCAGAAGGAAACGCAATAAATTTGAAAGAAAACTTTGTCTGCAGGAAAGTTACTTCGAATTATAGCAACTTCAGCTCCCGCCGCCGCCCGTTGCCAATTTGTATTGGTCGTAAACTTTGGCACTCACCTTGCGGCTTTAATTAAAGCAATTGCAGTACAAATTTTAATTATAAAATGCTTCGACCCAGTAGAGGCACAATCAAATTATATGTTGTTTACACTATTGTGGTACGCCCCTCCGCGCACCGCACCGATCCGATCCGTTGCGCGTTTTATTTGCCAAGTTAGGAAGCGGGCGGGGCGATCCAGACAATTGTTTTAATTTTCTGCACGTCGGGCGGCGTTTAGAAGGCAATAAAAAATTATTGGCCAAAAGCGCAATTAAAAAAGTCGAGCAGGGCACACGGCTTACACTTCGACTCGGCCATTGGCTTAACGAACTCGAGTCAACTTTTTTACGGCCCGAACATATTTATTATTGTGCTCGGGGATCGGGGCTATCGAGGGGTCTAGGGGTCTAGGGGCACCCAGGACCTAAGCGAATTGTTTAGTAGACATGCTTTTACGGCTTATCCCTGCTCCCTTTTTATGACATTCTTAAGCAAATATTCGAATCGAGTTTATGAGATTGCGATCCGTACTTTGTAGCAACTGCTGATGAGGCAGACCGGCTGTCAGGCCGGCCGACCGGGCATTTATTTCCCATAAAACATCTCTGGCTTATATCAAAGTCGATAAAGAAATCAGTTGATGGCCTTGGCCGAAAAAAGGGTTCTCCTTGTCGTTGCCGTTATCGTTGTCCTTCGAGCATGGAAGGGGATGTGTGATAGATTATGGCAAATCGCTGCGGTGACAAGTGCTGGCAGTCGCCCCATCAATTAATCAGAGTCCTTAGGCAGTCGGGCCGCACTAATTTGCCCGGGCGAAGCATGAAAATTAGCTGGCAAATTGAGCAGCCGGCGGCAAATAAATGCTCATAATAAAATGATAATGGCACTCGCATCAATCGAATATTGATTCGATTGGGAAGGAAGCGGCGGCGCCGATAGGAGGAGCCAATAAAAGATAAATGCAGGCACAACCCAAAGGAATCGTGAATCCCGGAATACACAAACACAATCTCACACACTCTTAGTCCACACCCCGCTCCTTCTCCGAACAAATGCAGCGCCAGCGATTTTCCACTTTAAGCAATTTGTGTCGGGAGCAAGAGGCAACAACAGAAATACAACGAACAAGTATATATATATATGTATATGTACATATCGGAAGTATCACTAACATGGCGCTGCCCGAATTCCCAACTGTCCGGGGGCAGCGATCCGGGAGCGGAGATAGGACAGGCAAAATACTTATCGCCACTCGGCGGATGCGGAGGCGGACGTTCTGGCCAGGGGAAGCGAGGGGCTCCTATGTGCCCCACGCGGTTGTAATTAAAGTGGCCAAATCGAATTCCGTTCGTGTTGGGGCGGCGAGCAAAGCGATTCGGGCCAATTGAGTTGGCCAACTTTAAGCCCTATTTTGTAGGACCTGAAAGAGGATTAAAACTCAAACTGCACTTGCTGTTTGTTAGCAGGAAAAATAGCTCGGGGGTATTAGAGGAAACTAGTTGAAAAATAAATAAACAAACTTATTTATCCTTTAAATTTTGGCTTTTATGAATTTTTGAAATAATTAAAGTATTGCTTATGTTCTACATATGTATATGTTTATTACAAAAAGCTTGAGTTCACATAGTAAGTATAATTAGTTTCAAAAGAGTTTTTTTTATTGCGAAAACAAGTTGTTTTTCCCTTTAAATTTATCCATATTCTATTGTCCATTAATACGTACCATATCCCTAATGAACAGGCAACATGGCGAAGTTGGTTGCCCTGGAATTTCGTAGGGTAGTCGGAGGAAACATTTCTTCGGAAGTCAAATCGATGCTGGGCCCCTTTGACAGCTTGTTTACATCAACTAGCGGCCAAATCGGCAGTCGATAAGGCCAGGCCCAGACACCCACAGCCCCCAGTCTCCAATCCACATCATCAGGCCAAAATGCCCGCCCTTGGCTATTACGGCCTGTAGTTTGCAGCCAAATGGTTCTCCGATGTTTTCCGGTCCGAACTCGGACGGGAAACCACTGAAATTAGCCAGGAAAGCGCCGCCACAAGTTGACGGCTGGATGGACGGATGCCAAATCGGTGTTCTCAATTATATATTTTAAATATTTTTCAGTGTTAATAATTCAGAGTGTTTCGCACGCCGCGAAAGCCTCAATAATGAATGCGAAAAGTTTGACGAAACGGGTCACAGCGAAAGTGGGTGAATTCCCCTTCCGCTGATGATAGTTTGTACATTTTGAAAAAACGTTCTGCAAATTTTAGCAATTCCAACTTTGCCGAAACTGAACGGAAAATCGCCTGTCAATTGATGGACACGAAAGCTCACCGCACAGTGTCATAAAATCTGGGTCGCCGCTGTATCATAAATGCATGGAAAATGCCCTGAGTTAAATTTAATTTAAATCTCAAGGCTATGCGCCTGCGACTGCTTGCCATTAATGCCAAAATAAAATAATAAAACACACCATAAACATGCTTCGCTTCCAAAAAGAAAAAATGCAAACAAAAAATAAAAATGAAAAAATGAAAATACTCATTTTACATGTGACACAAGACACGGTGGCGTCCCCGAACTTTGCACAGCTCAAAAATTGGAATCGGTCGGAGGGGCCTGAGCTGGCGCAGAATGCGTTTACTGGATGCCAGGGCGCCTTCTGATTTTTCCAGAGTGACGCCCCCACGCAGGCCCGGAACCATGGACTCCCCGTTCTCCCCCACCCCGAGTCTTCACGGTCCCGCGGAAAAAGCCAATATCGCCGGGCCTGACGGCGCTCGTGATTCGGATGGTGATGGCAATGGGTGACGCTGATGCTGATGGTGACAACCACTGACATGCCCCGCAAACTGCCGCAGGACTTGTGTGTCAGTGGGTGGCTAGGGTGTCCTTTCGGTGGGTGGCGCTTGGGCCCGGGCAAGGTAAAAGCCAAATGTAAATTCCGCCAGTATTGGGTTTGCTTCGTTCACACGCTCAGTGTATCGATTTAACTGCCCGCTCGGCATCCCGGGGAGCGACCTCCTCTGGCGGATCCTCCGGCCGGGCTGTGGTTTGTTTTGGGTTTCATTCTCCACCGTTTTTTCTTTTTTGTTTTGGATTTTTACGTTGTAGTTGTCAGCATCAGCAGAACATCCACGTACCCGTTTTACTCGGCTTACTCGCCGTACTCGTTGTTGCCATTGTTATTTCTGTTGTGCAGGAAATTGTTGTATGCAAACATTAAATTTTCAATAGGTCAATTTCGGTTCAGCGCCCCGGGCTAAAATATTTTCGCAAAACACATTCAATTCGCTGGCTGCTTTTTTGCCAGCCATTTCACAGTTTGTCGCTCAGGCTTTTCTCCTTTTTGCGTGGCTTTCGTCCTTAAATTGAGGCTATCAAACAGATTTTCGCACTTTGGCCATTTGAATGAATTGATTTGGAGAAAAACCAACATTGGAAATCGAATCAAAAAATGCTTGTGCAAATATCGAAATAATTGCCAGTGACTTTGATGGACATTTATGTACCTGGGCGCACGTGCAAAAGCACCATCGGTGTGTGTGTTTGTTGATTTGCGGTTTTGTGCTCCCTAAGGATTTTCCGTAAATAGTTTTTGGCCTTTTTTCGGATGCCCAGTATATAAGCAAAAAGTTATTATTTCAGCATGAGTCTGACAGGCTCTTTGTTTTGGAGGCCGAAAATAATATTGTTGCATTTTAAGCCTGGCTGTGCTTAACACGAAAACCTTTTGCCATATTAAATATTTAGCAAATAACCGGAGAGAAATACTCCTGCTGGCATGTCTTTGCTTTAACTTAAGTGGAATTAAGATAAAAGATTATCCCCTAGTCCCACAGTTTCGACCAAATTAAATTAAAGAGAATCTGGTATAAATTCCATCACATCGTTTAATCCCATTTGCTTTTTATTTGTGGTTATTTATATGGCACCGTAACATGAAAAGCCTTGAGCGGTAAAGTGTTTTTAATTGAATTGCGTTCATGGAAAGATTTATGACAATTTCGAAAATAAATTTGATCCGGCTTAAAGTCATTAATAAAATATATACTATTATGACAAGCTGAATTTGCAAACTAATTTACGGCATTGGATGTTAATTGGATAATCACGGATTCTTGGCAACTTCCCGAAGCAAATTTCTGCTAAAACATTGAGCCATTTGGGAACCACTTCAAACTTTTGTCAAAACATTGTCCAAGATTTCAGCAAGATGGCTTAATTCCCGCGAACAACTAGAAGTAAATTATAATCTGCGTAAAACAATTTAAGCAGTCTGGCAAAAATGTCATTCCCAGACAGCCAGCTGTGGGGCGGCATCTTCGTTTTGGACAGAACTTTTGCTGCAATTAGATCGTTGTCCAAATTCGATTGTTTCACTAGCCGGCTTTTCCGAGCTTCCCTCTGCATTTTCCGAGACCGAGTACGAGTGCATTGGGTGTCCGAGCAAAGTTTGGCGCACAGTTCTAATTAGCACGCGAAAGATATTCAACACTCAACGTAATTAAATGGAATTTTAAGCGATGCATCGCAGCCGCTCGCCGGTTCCCAGTTGCCGGTTGCCAGTTGCCAGTTGGTCCAAAGAGCCTTTAATTACTTGCTCCCAGCAGCAGGGTTCCTTGTGCGGCTCCTGCAGATAGCAGCTTAGATGCGAATGCGGATGCGGCGGATGGAGGATGGAGCAACTTTTCGGGGGGCGGCTGCGCGCGGACTGCAAAAACTTGGCCGCACAAATTAATCATAAGTTTGGAGGCTGCACTGCTGCAGGAGAGCAGTGCCTTCATCTTGGACAAAATGTTGCCATGCCCGCCCATTAAATGTGGGTTAGCAGGGAACACACACTCCCCAGCCCAGTGCCAGTCCCAGTCCAAGTTGCAGAACCATCTTCCCCCACATTGCATTTGCATGCTGCAATTTTCTATGCGTCGGCGTTGCCGGCTGTCCAATAAATTTCAGCTGTGCTGTGGCATTTATCAAAATGGCAAAAACTTTGCGAACGGCTGCAGCTGCGCAGTGGCACGAGACAAGACATTCTCCCTGCCGCTGGCATCTCAAGTTTTCCTGTTTGTTTTACCCAAATTGCCTGCCCGAAACTTTACAGTCGGAGCTGGCAGCGTGCCGTGAAATACGTATCCTTCGGATTGCTTACTTAACATATTTATTTAAATAAAATAAATATTATATATATTTTTGCAGCTTAAGCATTTTATATTATATAGAATACTTCTTAACATAAGCGAGATTAAAAGATTAAAGAAATAAAATGATAAATAAGAAGCTAAAAGGAAACTACTATATTGGAAAATTAAGAAAGAGAGCTTACTTGCCTTTTTTTATATTTATATTTAAATTTTTGTGTGGCTATTGTGAATTATGTCACATATATTTTTTATTTTTGTTAGACTTTTTGCCAACTCCTGTTCTCCTCACGTGCGCATCCCTTGTGGCAAGGACTCAAAGTCGACCAAGTCTGCTGCTGAATGTTGATAAGCAATAAGAAGCGGGACAACGACCGAGACGACTACAAATGCATCACAGCAACTCCGAAGAGGCGGTAACTTTTCCTGCCAGGCCGAGTTGACAATCCAAGAAGAGAGGAACTGCATTTTAGTGGAGTGGACGGACACACCTTTCAGCTTACGCCCGGTTGTTGTAATGGCTTTCCATCTAGGCCAAAGGAGGCAGCAGGAGCAGCAACAGAAGCGTCTTTTATTGTTTTATGGTCGTCAGCTTGTTTGGCTTGCCGAGATTGTCAATGTCCATCTGGTTAAGGAAAGTTGTGAAATATGTTTCAAGGAATGTAATAACTGCTTAGTAACCATTGCTTTAGGTTTATAGATAAATATGTTTGATAAACTGCATTTCTTGCAGCAAAAGTTAAAGAGGGAGGAAGCAAATGCATTTATGAATTAATGCCTATTTCTTAAACAAATGCATACATACGGCCGAACTTTAGAAAATGTATTGGAAAATTCGGTCATTAATCTTACTTAAATTAAATTACTTAATCTTACTTAAATTTCCCTTAGCCCTTAGTTTCTCTTTAAAACAACTACGAAGGGAAATTTTATTCTTTGAATATAACATAAGAAGTTGTCGTTTCCGGTCAAGAGTTATACATTTTTAATCAGCAGAAATGTTTTATTCGACACACTGAATAAATGACAAACTGCAAGAACACAAATTACGCTCAGCCGAATTTAGTATCGTTGTATTTTTAATTCTAAAAAATATTTACATGAAACATATATCCTTTATAATAATATTTAAACATTTTATTTATTTTATTATTTTAAATAAATAAATGAATCAGTTTACACTGCTCTCACCTTCACACTGTTCACACAGGAAACGCCATTCTGTTCCCACAAGCAGAGAAAGAGATAGCTAAATAAGTTCAGTGAGTTTCATGGCAAGCAGCTTTAAGTTTGGTGCTGCCGTGGTGGGTGTTTCCGCTTTCTTTGGATTCATGCAAGCAGTGCCTTATTTTCATAGCAGTTACCTTTTGTGCAGTTACATTTTCAAAAAGAAGTTCGTTTCTTAAGTCTTTAGTTTTAGTGCACAAAGTTTAGACGTATTAATACAAATTAACCAAGAATTTCTATAAGAAAGTCAATATGAATCTTCGTTTACAAATCAAACCCTTTTGAGTAATTTTTTGCTTTTATTTTAAAGTTTACATATTTTTTTATTGACAACTTAAGAGAACAAACTCACATTTTCCGGCGTACATAAATACAGAGTTTTTAAATAAATAATATAAATAGCTTATGTCTAGGTGGAAGTCATAAATTAATTTAAATTAGTTTAGAGAGAGTCCAGCGGGAGATGGCTGGGTGGCCAGGAGGAGGCCAGGACCTAGACCTCGTTGCATTCCAGATACAGCTGGCGACAGTCGAAGCCGGAGCGACCCCGGCGTCCAGCGTCGTACAGCTCCTCGAAGCTACTGCCGCTGCTGCGGCCCAGGACGTAGCTGGTGGCATAGCTAAAGAAAATATATGATTATTTTCCATTTAAGAGCTCCTTTTACAGGTTTCTATATATATTTTTGTAGTACTTACGATCCCAGCTGACAGAAGATGCTGCTGCCGCCGATCTCGCGGACGCACTCCGTATTGGCATCGCACATGTAGCGCTGCGTGCACTTGTCCTGGTTCTGGTCCGCCTCCGAGCTGCGGTAGGTGCGCACATAGCCCTTCATCAGGGAGATGCCGGCCACGACGGCGTCGCTCACAGAGTCCCGCTTGCCCAGGGAGCGGGCCGTCAGGGAGCGGTGCGAGAAGGAGGTCTTCAGGGCGTCCAGCAGGTTCATCACGATCTGTATGAACTGTGGATGCGGAAGGGGTAGCGATGTTCAGTGGCGTGGAGTGTTTGTGTGGAGAGTGTGTGTGGTGTGTGCGGAGGTAGAGGAAGCATTAGTCAATTAGTTTTGCATTTGCTTGTGCCAATACAGAGGAGTGTGTGTGTGTAAATGAGTGTGTAACTGAGTGTGTATATGTGGTATGTGTGGTGTGCATTGGAACAATTTACACTCTCAGCACTGGGCAACAAGATTCGGGCATTACAATTAAATTATGTAAAATATATTAACCAAACAATTACTCCAACTTTAAAATGTTTCCAAATTTCCAGTTAAATCTATTAAATTAGTACAATTTATGTAGTTCAAAAGGCTTCTTTTTTAAATAAGCATTCTTAAATATGTCAAGCAGATTCAAAAATATGGCAGAAAGAAAGAACTGAACTAATTTCTAAGTAATTCAGCAATTAACAATTTTAATTGACTTTAAAACATCGAATAGCTTTAAAAGTTAATATTGGGATTTCAATTTCACTTCTTTACCCCTAGGAGTTTAAGTTATTCAAGAAATTACTCAAAATTACTCTAGAAATACTACAAATCTTGTTGCTCGGTGTGATTCTTTTGTGTTGTGAAAGCAATAAAGATGTTTTACCTCGCCAGCTTGCTTGGCCATCGAGTTGACTTGGTCGGGGTCTCTGGAGCCTAAAACGGCCGACATCACAGCCACCAATATGCCCTGTGCGATTATTAGCGAGGTAGAGGTAGAGGAGGTAGGCGGGAAGCAAACATAATCGAGAGAATAAGAAGAGCCAGGCACCAGAATCGTAATCAGTATCGGAATCAGTATCAGTATGTAAGGCATAAGATGTAATAAGATATATAAAACAGAACGAAACGAAACGAAACGAAAACGGTAACGATCGAACAGCAAATTACGATAAAGCAAAACAAAAGTGGCACAAAAGCAATCAGTGAGTGTACACCTGTTAGGGGCTAATGGATCGATCGATTACCTGCATGGGAGATCCGCCGTTGTCGACCTTATCGATGCCATCGCTGGGGGCGCCGCCGCCCAGCAAGGTGTTGATGATGCGAAGACCTGCAGAGAGATAAAGAAGCGGATTTATTGTGGGAACAGCTTTAAAGTTAGGAGAATATGATTTAAGGGTTGTCTTTTCTATCTTTACTCAATTTTTCATCATTATTAAAGAGACACTCACCCATGGAGATGACATTGGCCCAGGGACTGCCGCCCAAACCGATGGAGTTGTCCACATCGTCCGACTTGGTGGGCGCCTGGTTGATGGCTCCGTTGAAGAACATGGTCATCACGGTGGACAGCATGTTGGACCAGGTGAAGCCACCGGGTCCGCCCACCGTCTCCTGAATCTGGTTGCTCTCCAGGTCATCCTCGATATCGTCCAAGGCCACCTTCTTAGAGGCGTTTGGCTTCACGGCGAACTTGCGTCCCTGGGCGGCGAGGCTCTCTTCCCGTTGGACCGGCGACTGGGTCACCTGATGCTGTCGCTGGTAAACCTCCTGCTGGGGGAAGGCAAAAGTCATCAGCAGGCAGTTGCTGGCCACGATGGACAGCAGCAGGCAGGCGTGCACTTTCCGTTGGTTCCACATGGCGACTGAAACGAAGCGAGATGTGGGATTAGGAGCTGCTTGACATTCAGCCGGGGACAGCCCGAAGTCGTCCGCATAACAACACTTTCACATTGCCCAATTGTCGCGGCACGAGTCGGGAATGGGAATCAGTGGTGGCCCATTTGCGAGGCGCGCGCTTGGCCCGATTTCAATTGGCCATTACATTTGTCATTAGATTCATTATTTCCAACTCTATAAGCCAGCAGGCCTCACTCAAAGCTCAACAATGTGTGGTTTTATTAAGGGTTTACTGATAGTTCGTATTCGTAAATAATTATTTAGAAAAATATATAAGTAAATGGTATATTTTAGACATCTAGCTTTTAAAGTTTCCCTTCCTCTAATTTCTATTTATTACATCTTTCCCTTCTCTGGCATTCTTTTTTCAACATTTTGACCAAAGTTTCAATTACTTTTGTATGCAAATACCTCTCAGGTAATGCAGCTCATTCACAAATTGTTACTAGAATCTCTCACAGCACTCAAGTATCATCCAAGTACTTCCTAACTGTCACCCAGCGGGGTTTTCCAAATCGTAGTCAAAATTTTCCCATTATATATGTTACAATTTCCATGGAAACCAGATAAGAAAGTTGTAGCGGCGTGTAATTAAAGCCGAAGCTTCTTCAGTCGCTTCCGAAACATCCAGAAACGGGTATAACTGCTCCCAATTAAGGTGTCGGTCAAAGCGAACCTGTTCCCCAGTATGAAGGCCCCCGGGCCGCGGATTGAAGATGGCATTTGAGGCAGGGAAATTACCCGAGTGGCAGGTTGCAGGTTGGGCAACGTACGTAGAAAGCCGCCACAGGTGAGGCAAGGTGGCAAGTGCCGGCAATTAGACATTATCGCGGCTCTGCTGGATTAGCGATATTACGGGTACGGGTATCTACATCGGAAACAGCTCACAATGGGTCGCTCCATCGAAGCGAATTAGAATGGAACTGCCAATGAAAGAGGCTCATCTCTTTCTTAGTTCTCGGGCTGCTAGTAAAGATATCATGTTGGCCAGAATCTGAGCCAGAACCAGTTTCAGCGGCTCTAACTAGCGGTTCTTTCGCTCAGATGTCATGCAGCAGGTTCCCGTTACAATTAATAAAGCCAACGAGGCTGCGGAATGCCAATGGCAGAGATTGCATTGATTTCCATTTAATTGCCGGCCACAGAAACGGGCTCCCAGAATGGGTCATTCAGTCGGAGAATACATATATATATATATAAGAGGCAAAGAGAGAGAAATGTAAATTGTCGGGTCATTAATCGGGCAGCTAGTATATCGCACGGACTCCTGCCTGATGGCTTTGTGACACAATACGACCCAGTTCCGTGGAAATTATGGCTGCCATGTAAATTTAGAAAGCCGTTGGAGCAGGCGTGATCCAGCGATTAGACTGCCTAAGATAATGGTAATTAATAGCCGGAATGTGTGGCAGAGAAATTTTTATTGATTGCATCTCCAATGGAGGAGGGAGTTTGGCCATTTAGCTGAGCTCAGGCGAAACTGTGATGGCCAAATTAGTCACAGCCACTTTTCGTGATCGGCTTGATGACATAATTTAGCTGGCATGCCCACCACGATGGTTCTCCGCCTAACTAGCTCCGGCGAAAAGCGCATCTTTCGCCGAGAGAGAAACACGCAACTCTAATTGGAAGCCCCGCACGCAACTCTTACTTTCATGCCTTAAAACGGCAATTAAAATCGAAGCACAAGCATTTCAATAGAGAAATAAAGAGCGCAGCAATTACACTTGCCACTGGTCAAAAGTCGCAAATTAGAAAGTGTGGAAACCGCAGTGAACGGCGAGGGAGAAACAGCGAATTCCGAGGGCGGGGGTGTAACACTAACCAAGTTCTGTGGCAGGCCCGCCGAGAAATATCATTGTAATTTATGTGATGATACTCTCCCCCACAGATGTATAAGTATGTATTTATTTTCAGTTTCGTTTGCGGTCTCGTGCCGCAGCACGCTCCACCGGCTCCCTGGTCAAAGTCAAAGATGAGAAAGCGGTAAAACGTTCGTGATTTGCGGTAAATGAGCCGCCAGCCATCTCTCGGCCCCTGCTCTTGGCCGTCTTCTGTTTCTGGGAGTGGAGTGGCTGGGATCGGCTTGGATCGTATTGGACGGGATTGAAACCAAGGGGCCCTGAGTCATTCTGCGGGCTGCTTTAGCCGGGTTTCTGGACTGTCACGGACTGGTTTCCGGCTGGGCTCGCAGAGAAACTCTGGCAGCCACAAATATTCACGTTTCACTTTCTTTTTGGCCAGAATCCAGCGGAGCCAAGGTTTTTTGACCAAGAAAAGTTAAAATTTAATTAAATACTTAAGCGCGGCACTTGCCGAGTGCTTAACCCTAATGGGAATGCGCCGCAGCTTTCTAGCGAGTTTGTGTCTTAAGTCTTTCGTTAGCGCCGCTGGTCAGCGAACCCGGGAAGAAGCCCGCTGCCTAACTATTGAATGCCGCGGCAACTGAGCTGCATTTTAATCAAAAGCTCGGGAGGGGGGGATTTTATTGATTGTTCGGTAACAGCATGATGCAATGCCAGGACAGGTCGGCGATCCAAATTGATGTTGAAAATCGGTTAATTCAAAACTTTTACTGACCCCGAAATGCAGCGTTAGCCGCACGAAAGCAGAACAAATTGCACTTGCAATTGCCACAGCCATTATGGTTATTAGACAGCTGCTCTTGATCGCCAAATTGCAACTGTCATTGCCCGGATTCGCTTTGTTTAAGCCATGAGTGGCTGCTGGAGCAGACACAGCCACAGCCACAGCAACAGAAACAGAAATCACTGCACATTCTCCCACCAGCCAGCGGCAATCGAGAAAACAAATTCGGTTTGACTCGGCCTCGGCCCAAACATAAAATGTATTAAACACGACTTAACAGCTTCAAAGAAAAACTTTCACCTCGCTCAACTTGACAACCAGCAGCAGCAACAAAAGCAATAACAGCCACAACAACGGCCACCGCAAAAATGCCAAAAGCAACCAGTGAATGAAAGCCACATAGAAAGAGCCCTCGCAATAGGTAAACAAATGGGGAACAATCGTGACCTTTGGCAGGCAATTAAATAAATAAATTCTATATGGGAATTGGCCAAAAGGCAGGCGTTAATTGGCCGGGCCAGAATCTCAGCAGCAGCCAAGGCAGAGGCGAAGACCCACATCGAATCAAGGCCACAGACAAAACGGCCGCAAGGCCTCCTCCGCTTCAATGGGAGCCAGAGCCAGAGCCAAAGCCAGAGCCAGGCTGGAGGTGGTTTCGTGGACGAGAGGCACTCAAAAACGTATTTCTTTGGACTGACAGTCGACGGGCGCCCATTTGGGTCAGTGGGCGGCCATCATCGCCGGCTGGCTTCGAGAGAACCAACTTGGCTGAATGCACATTTCCAGGTGTATGCGTGTGTGCCCGCCACACCTCAGTCAGCCCGCCTCCGCGCCTCTTTTCCCAGGTGCTTTGACAAGTTCCACGCTCCGTCCAGTCGATGGGTTTCTGTTTGCTCTTTCATGCAAAGTTGTTAACTCGTTTAACAGAATTCCCCCCCTCTGCTGGCCGGGTTTATGCCCCGAGTTCTGTTATTTCTTTTGGCCTGACCCAAATATTTGGCTCTGGCCATATAGCCCCAATTTGTTGGACAAACAAACGTACGGCACGACTCGAGGCCGAATAGTGGCATTCGATCAATTGTCAATAACTTTCTACTGCTGGATTCTAGTCGAGTGCATGGCCATATATGCGTTGCGGATTATATGTATCTGCTGGATTTAGGGTTTCGACAGGAAGTGATTGTGCAGTTATCTGACATTCCTAACAATAGTGGAACATTCGTAACAATAGTGAAACTCTTAGATAAATTTTAGCTAGTTACTGTTTTCTTTTTAAGCTTTAACTTAAAACAAATAAAAATGTTTCTTAAATAAATGTAATATTTTAATGCAACATGATTAATCATACAAATTTCTCTCTTTGTCATCTCATCTCATTCGTATTACCATAACTGAATCATCTTCAAATTTCATAAGACAAAACTAGGTGATTGCTTTAATATCAAATATATTTTATTTTATATATCCAATTCCCATTTTTAACCCTTTTTCAAATAATGTGCTGGACATTTGCCATTGAACATTTTCACTCACCTGTCGATTTATCCGCTGTCTCTCAGTTCGATAAGTTGGATGCAATTAATCTATATTTTAATTATAGTTTCGGCCGAGTTGGCTTTGCTCGTCGCACTAGAAAAATTGCAAATTTTAGCACGCGATTGTCAAGCACAAAATTCACTTAGAAATTCACCCAAAAATTACACTGGAAAATTGCTCTCTCTTTTCTCGACGCTCGATCGATGGGCACTTTCGTTTCGAGAGGCTTCGGATTTCACTTGGCACTGGGGCTCTGTCTGCTTTCGAAGTGGCTACTGCGCTGTTGCTGCGTCTGCTGCTGGCGTTGTCTGAAACGGCGATCGCCTTGAACCCGGGCTTTTATAGGCTGACCCATTTTGGCCACTTCGCGAGCGGCCTGGAAGCGAGCCGAAGAATTGCAGCCGCTGAGGCATCGACTGGTGGCAGTAGGCGTTCGACAGCGAACACGTTGGATGGCAAGAAGTTCTCAACTATTATGCTGTATTTTTTGATAATATATTTTTTAAAAATTATTATTAAGCCTCCACAAAAAATGGGATTAATTCTACCATTTCATATATTCCTGCACATTAAATGTAATCTTTTCTAGAGATTTCTGGGACTTTCGACTTTTATTTAATTACAAATAATGGCAAATTCATTTTTTCTTTACGAATTTTAAGTAAAAACAGCCAAATGTTCACCTCCGATCGCATGCGTGTCGCTGCGCCTGCGCAGATGGCTCTGGAACGTGGTTCGACATCGAACAAGTTGCCTGTCCCGCTGAGCAGGTGTGATGGATAGCGATCTTCGACCAGATATTCAGTCGCCGCCTTGTTTACCATTACTGTTAATGCGTTTATGGCCCATTGTTCTCTGTTGTCTGCTGTCTGCTTCCTGCAAATAGGGTGTAAACGGTGAGTGTGGTTTTACCTGTGTGATCTACCTGGATGATCTATCTGCCTCAAGGTTTTTGCATTTGCATGTCCGCCAGCAGTCGTTCACTTTGCTTGTTGTGTTTCCCTTGGACCTTGACTGGGACAGCTCATCTGCGAAATGGTCTTTGCAATACATGCAAAGGATAACTTTTATCAGCTTTCGCCTAATTAATTTAGACTGGAAATTTAGCACAGGAGCACTTTAACTGGACACTGAGAAATTGTCTTTAAGTGGATGCCTCGGCAGCACTTTGCTTGGCCCAATCTCAGAGTCGCTGGTAAATTAGGAAAGTTCTGGGCTGAGAAAACATTTTAAGGGATTGCCGAGAAACAAAGAGGTTATTTTTTCTAAATTGAACTACGAGGAGGGCTGGGTTACATCAGCTCCCCTGCTGGCCAACTACACGTGCGAAAAAGTTAAGCCGTCGAGGCAAAAGTTTGCCAAGGATGTCTGCCAGACATCCAGTCGGCTAAAGTCCGCCGACGGCCCCAGCCCAATCAACCCCTTCCCAGGTGGTGGCGGGGCTTTAGAGCCCTTGCGAAATCAAATCGGAGAAATAGAAATGGAACAGCCACCGAAGGTTGCCATCTCGAACTGCATTTGTATGTGTTTACATTTAGTTGTATTCGATTTGCATACCCAATGGGCACTACGTTTGGGACAGAAGCTGGGATTGGTATTGGGTTTTTGGGGCTAGTCCACCCGTAAATCAATGCCAACAGTGCGGGCAATCAGGAGTGGGGCGGGCCCCTCTTAACCCGTCCAAGTGGATTATTAAGTGGCCTTAAAGCCGAGTCAAGTGCTCCTGTTCCTGGTCCTGGCTCTGTTCTTTCCTGGGAGTGCCTGCTTATTGAATGCGAGTAAATGCGGTGGGATTTATGTAAATCCTTGGCAGAGCACCGACTATGCACTCCACATCCGCATCCATATGGGGCTGAGAGGATGACCACTTGGCCATATGCTTAATGCGGCCATAATTGCTCCGCATTTGTTATCGCCCAGCGACTGACTGACTTTGCATATCGGGCCATTTCAGTGGGATTACCGATTTCCCGCTTAATTTATGTGCTCACATCGTGCTCGTTTTTGTTTGCCAATTCCAATATTATTGTTTACATTCGCCCCACTCAATCACATTAGCCTAATGATTTTCCTGTCAACCGAAGGGCCGGCGGGTAGGGACGGGTCGGCCGCAGACTAAACATGGAGCATAAATCAGCTTATCAAAATCGGCATTCAGTAGTTCGGTTTATAATTTGTACAGGCAACACAATATTTGGCATAAATGATGAATTGTTTGCGTACCAGAGAGCCACGGCCAGTGGCAAAGTATGTGTATGTGTTCGGGGTGTGGTATTATCCGATAATTCCCCATAGGGCTGCATCCTGAAATCACAGAGTTTGAAGGCAACCACCAACAATTGAAGTTCAAGGGATTATGGTATGAATGCGAAAGGGCTGAAAACTGTAAACAAAACTTGTGGTGGTTCAATGGTTCTATTGTTCGTTTTTATTTTAGTGTAATAACTTTTAGATTCCTAAATAAATAGAAATGCAATTCAAATTGGTAATTAGTATTTTTATTTTCATTTTGTACATAAAATATTTATAATACTTAAAGTTCTTCTTATTCTTCAACTCGCACATAATTCCATTATGCAGTCTAATGCCATATTCTGTGTTGAATATTGCCTTACATTTTAAATACTTGGCAGCCAAAGAAGTGGAAAGTTTTACTCACCTCTCTGCCAGCATTGAATTCTCAAAAATTCTGTTTAAAGAAATCGAAACTCGACAACAATTAGGAAACAATTAGATTCAATTAGCAAGTTCTTTGGCCCCAAAATTCTGAGTCCAAATTAGCAAGCCAACCCGAAGTGGAGTGGCGGGGGAAATGGCTGACCCACATTCGGGCGGCGGTGCGGTGCAGACAAATTGAAATCAAGGCATTAGCCAAAAAAGAAAAAGTCCCGGAATAGGAAAAAAGTTGTGCGTCAACATCTGAGTTGCCTCGGCGGAAAACAGGCGGGGGAGCGTGCAGCATACTCTCGGGCCGAGATGGAAATTTATGCAGAGACCTTCACGGGCACCGCACCGCTCCATTCGATCATGATGTGTGCGAGTCTACTAATATGAAATCAATAAATTGTGAGCACGTTTTTTTATTGCCATCAGGACTGGAGACCCGGAAAGCAGAGTTGTGTGTTTTTATTTACCCCGATTTGTGTCCCACTTTTTTTATTCGCTTTTTGCATAAAGGATAAAGATGCCAAAGACGATGACGCTGCCGTCTTAGTGGGGTATGCCTGGAGATGGGATTGGGAGCTGAGTCTTCGGCCCGGGCCAACGGAGAGCGAAACTGCCACGCTCTGCGAGTTTATCGGCACAACATCCACTCCAGAAATAATGATGTCTGCCGGCAGAAAGTCGGGTAACAACGCAATGGCAACACAATCCCTACCCAAACCTAACGGAAGGCAACTGAATTCGAACAGCGACTCTGCGGGCAAAGGCCAAGACAATATTGCCAAGTCCTGCATTAAATATACCCGTACTCGCACTCGCATTCATACTCGTTTATATTGCAGCATTTGTTATCCTTAAACAATAAGGAGGCAGGCAGATAGATGCAAGTGATTCGAATGCGAACGCTCTTTGTCATGGCAACGAGGTCTGAGAAGGGAAATAAGTTTATGAAATAAGGCAGCGATTTTATGAGATTTTCGAAGAGACAAAGGGGTTGTGCTGCACACAGTGTGCAATATTTCTATGATTTCCCAGTAATCAACTTTCAGCTTGAACTTTGCAAGTCAGCTTCTATTTAAACTTCAATGACGAGCAGCAGTGAAAGTAAACGACAATGGGTGACCATTAGAAGTTTAGCAAGAGTCTTGATTGCGTATGGTAACTAGAGGAACTAGCTTTGCAAACTAAATACTTTGAACAACATTTTAATATAATTGGAGTTCTTGTTAGGATAAATTCTAAGTGTATTTAATTTCAAGTTGGACACATTTCCCCATTTGCTGCACCAAAGCTACCTAAATGGGGCGACATGTTTGCATATGACAACGTCACCATCAATGCCATGGAATTAGGATCCTGGAATTAGAGCTGGCCACATCCGCAGCCGGTCAAATGTTGTTCAACTTGGCCAGCCACCCTCTTTAGGCCCTGAGGGCCTGTCATCTCGGCCAGTAATGGACTTATGCAAATTAGCGAGTCATGTCGCGCACAGAATATTGCATTTCAATCAATATCCCAGAGTCAGCCTGGCATTTCCACAAGCGTCCTGCAATTTATGCGGTCAGGTGCATTGATATGTACGGAGGCGTTCGCCTGGCAACAGTAAATCTGAATCTCTGCCCTCTGGATACCCATTTTGCAGCTCTCTATCATGAGCGATCGAAGGAATTGAGTTTTCAGCACGTTAACTTTGTTTATATAGCTCTATCCACCGCTCATATGCCAACTTTTTATTGCCATCCATCAACGGGGATTTAAACATTAAAAATACACGCTGGCAACATGCTTCATCCATATAAAAAAAATATATAAAAGTGAAAATCAAACAGCTGTTTTGCGCTTTTTACGACACAACTTTCGCCCGCTGCTGCTGCGGGTTCATAATGCAAGTTTAATCTTAAAACAATACATTGAAATGTTTTTATACAATTTAGTTTGCATGGGAATCTGCGCAGCATCCGTCCGCCGACAGATGGGAAAAGGCAAAATTACCGGCGGATCCGGGGCGGTCTCCTACGTAGCAGTAGCAGCAGCTGTTGACGAATGTCCTGGCCTAAGGGTATAGGGTTACGGGTCTCCCCTCGATCCCGCTGCGATTCTACGGCTCTGCAGCACTCCGATTCTCCGCCGCGCGCATTGGGCACCGGCAAAGATAAAGTACATTTCTGTGATAAATATAACAACAAGTACCCAAGGCACGCACAAATGGGGCTCTGGGCCCATCAGGGCTCGGGTGAAAACGCATTCAAAATTTCATGCCCGAAGCTGCGAGGAAAGGGAAGGAGCAGCTACACAGAGAGCTGTTGCATTATCTTATTTGAATCATTATTCTTAATCGTAATATATTTATTTCTAGCTAAGCAGAGATTGTTGAGCATTTGCAACTGGGATCATAGGTGTTTTCCTATACTTCAACCTAATTTGATTGCATTACTCCCTCGTTTCTCTGCGTGTAGATTCTGGCAGCTGTTATAATGATGCCGACGATACATCATCGCAAAATGCTAACATTTTCGGCAGCGCCGGCAGTCAACAGCTGTTGCCGCTGATGAATCCTTTGGGTCCGGCAAGCCAAGGGTATCCTTTGCCGTTGCCTTTCCCAATGTCGCTGCCAGGCGAGTCCTTCCTCGCCCCAAACCCTCTAATATTTCAATATTTTGCACATAAAAAGGCGCAAGTTATTTTTCATATTCTGCCACACCTCTCTCTCTCTCCAGGCGAGTTCTTTTTTGGCTAATTTCCCTCTCCAACCTACCGAACGAAAATAAATCTTGGGAATTTCGAAATGTTTGCCTCATAGACAGAGATATCGCCCGAGTGTCGGGCGAACAACAACGGCATAATTAACAGCCATAGAATATTCAGGACACGCGCCGAATGCTCCGGTTTTTCCCAATTTCCACCGCCCTCGCGCCCCTCAAAGAGTTTGCCATTTGTGTTTGGCAGAAATTCTTTTCGGTTCCCGAAGCACACACATTTATGACTTGTTTTAATTTGTTGTGCGTGCTTTGTTTATGCGAAATCTGCATTTCCGCCCAATTCGTTTAAAAAAAAATTCAGTTCTACGAAAACCCAACAAAAGAAACGGCAAAGGGAGAGTCAGAGTCATAGAGGGCCTCCAAAGCCGCTTAGAACCAATTGCATGTGTGAAGGAAAATTGAAAGTTTTTCTGTTTTCCTGCCAGTAGGTAATGCGATAAGACAGAGAAAACGAAGGGAGATAAAAACCGGTGGAAAAGAGTTGCAAGCTCAAAATGAAACAAAGAAAATTGGGCTCAGGACTTTTGCGGCGAGGCTTGGCTAAAAGTATTATTCTTTGGCAGTTGTGGTTGTCCTTGGATTTTGTTTCTGGCCCAAACTTGAGAAATTGCAAGTCCTTAAAGCAAATGAGAAATTTAACTATTAAAGATCAGAGTATTTCTGCAAAAAACTATTTAATATTAAAAGATAATAAATAAGAATTCCAATTGGAATTCCAATAATATGGCTAAACATAAAATGCGAGATTAAATATTAAATAAACATTGAAACATGAAATTTTGGTCAGTGGAAACCATATTAGATTACACCGATTAGTTGAGGTAGAAACATGTACCTGGCCATGGTTTGGTAGAATAAAACTAACATATACATTAGTTCAAGTCCTAAGAAGGCCATTCCAAGGATCAGTCAATCATTCACAACCGCATTCACCGCAAATCGATAGCCCAAAGTCGCACTAAATTATTAATCACTTAACACTCTTAAGGCTCGGACGACAACAATGTGCCCGATGATTAGATGGCTCCAAGTCAATTTATAAGGACCGCCGAGAGATGGGAATCCTTGTTCGCTGGCAGGCAGGATGGGGATGGACAAGCCGGGGTATATATCTTGGTCAGCAGACAAAAAGCTTTCATTAATTCAATATGCTTACGGGGAGGTCAACTATCATTAACCAGCGCTGCCGACAAGCATCGTTCTAATGATGAAGCCGATGATAACCTATTGGGTGTGCGAGTGTGTGTATGGGGGAATGAATTAGTTTGCATTAAGTATACGCCACAGTGTATTCACAGACGCCGGGCAGGATTTAAGGAGCGAGTATGTGAGTGTATGTGCTGCCAAGCCAGGACTTATGACTGCCGCTCATTTGGCTGCCTTGGCAGTGGTGGAGTGCCAGCAGCCCTCGGGGGGATTAAGTTCCAGCCCCAGTCCCTCCCACGAGGCGGTGTGTGTGTGTGAAGCATGGAATATTAATTCCTTAAGTAATTCACAACATTTGCAACTAATGTTTGTTAATGAGCTCCGCCACATCGCCCCACATCTTGGCATCATCCTGCCTTCCCGGCATCTTGGCATCTTGGCATCCTTGCCTCGAGTTTTGCAGCGCCCGAGGTCAAGGCGAGTGCTGCGGGATGTCTGCAGCTTTCCGACTTGTTAAATGCTGGAATTACCAAAGTGGAAAAGTGAAAAGGTCCCTCAGTAAGCCCGGCTGGAAGCTCCGCAGAGTCTCTCGGCCTTAGAGCCGCACACAAAACACTTAATGAAATAATTATGTAAAGCAAACAACCTGTCGTTATGTGCCCACCTTGGCCATCACCTTTGCCGCAGAGACTTGCTTTTGACATTCATTAATTTGATGATATCCAATCTTAATTATTATGCGTTTAATTAGATGGTTTGGCCTTGAGCGAATGGCTAACAGAGCATATATACATACACCTTTTTGAAATGGACATGGATAATGGGTTTTTTTTAATCCTATAAAGCTTGTAATTAAAGTAATTTTTGTAATCGTTATCACAATCCTGGGAAGGTTTAAATTGTTTTTATTCGAATTTAGATTAGTTACTTGTGTGTACTTAATTCTAACGGCAATGAATAGGTTATAAATTAAAGCGAATGCTATAAATAAATTACTTATCAGACTCAAAGCCCTCCTTGGATCCAACATTATTAATTAGACCATTTAATAGACACATTAAATTTAAGGTTTACATGTATGTACGTACACCTGCTACAATAATTCACCTTCGGAGCTTTGGATTATTGAGAACATTGATCCCAGCACGGATTATCTCTGGATGAGTAATGCCCCGGGGCAGCAACTATGTCACGGCACCTAAACTAGTTTATTGCATGCTAATCATCACACTCCCCCCATTAAGTATGCAACAAATAGTCACAGGCAGCGAGAGAGAGAGAGACACCGCGGCTGCTGGGAGGGGTACATGTAAAATAATTTGAAAACACGGCATTAGCGTAATGAAGCATGGAAAAGCGGGCGGCTGTCGAGGGAAAGCGGTGTGAAAGTAGGTGAAGCCGTTGGCAAGCAGGTGAAAAGCGCACATAAATGCCAGAAGTTATGCAAGTCCTTAACTTTCATGAGTATGCCACGCTGACAGACGAGCGTTTCGGTTGGGCGTGTGTGTGTGGTGCAGCGTGTGGGGCGTGGCTTTTGACGAGGGGGTGCAGAAAGGGACACTAGAAAGGGGCAGGTGCCGCCAAAGAAAAACTGTTGTTGCAAATGCAGATGGAAATGGCTGCTGGCTGGGTGCAAGTGGCGTATCACACATGTTTGTCATGTGAATGGGGCTGCCTCAAAGTGTCTGTCTGGATTCAGGTTGAGTGCGAGTTCTCTCGCACAACTTTGGAACTCACACATATGGAGGGGCACTCAGAAAAACGGCTATAACAAAGTTATATCTTTATCTGTAAAGTTTAATTTTAAATGCATAATATAGATTAAAAGATCATGGTAAGAACCACACTATTCGAGCAATTAAATAGCCCAGTTAATAAAATAATAACCTGTAGGTTTTAACTAAATATTTGAATACGTTTTTAATACCAAACTAAAAGCAATCGCAAATCAAAACATTATTTTTCTATTTCTTAAATTTTATACTGTTTTGAGCAGTTTTCTGTCACTTTAGATACCAATTTGTATTTAAGAAATTTCTAAAGGAAAAGTTATCCAACTCTTTTCCAACTCTCAGTGCACTCCTTGGCAGGCGGAAAGCCTCGTATTCTTATTCAGTGCGTAATCTTCACCTTTTTCACAGTTTTGCTGTGCACTTTTATTGCATCCTTTCTAGTTGGTCGCAGGAGAAGTCGCAGCAGCAGCAGCAGCGGGAGCTTGTATCGACAAAAGTTGCACCTTGAATTTGCCACTTTATGCCGCGAGTTGCCCGCACTTTGCCGCCCGTTAAGTAGTTGTAAGCTGCATAATGTATTTACGCAAGCACCGGAAATTGGGTGCCACGAGCTGGGTGGCACCGCGGCCATGAAGCCCTCTGGCAGCCATCGTGCTAAACGCGCATAGACAAGTGTGATCCCCAGCGGATGCTGGGCGGGAACGTGGTGTGTGGGATGGTGGTCTAGATGGGGATGAGGATGAGGTTAGGGTATGCAGGATGCGGGCACTGTTTGGTTTCTGCTGGCATATTTTATGGCGCTCTGCATCCAGCCAAATTGCAACAACTCGCTGCTGCGAAGCGTATTTGATTAATATGCAACGTTCACGTAGTTCAGCAAGCTGCGGTTTACGGCCCTGCAGATTGCCACTCGACTGCTAGAGATTTCCAACTCTTTGGAGCCCTCAAATTAACGTTTCCTGGAAACCGTACAACTTTAGTTTTTGGGCGGTGGCAACAGATTCCTGGGATGTCGTTTAATTGTACAGATATTTTTGTGTCTTTTATATGTATTTGCATGGCTGGCAAATAACCAACAGACAGCAGGACAGGCTGTCTGGACATAACAACAAAGGAGGAGCCTGTAAGACTGTTACAAAATATACAAAAACACGAGAAACAAACCTACTTTCCTTACAATCGAAGCCATTTTTATACATCTCAAATAAACCTTAATTATGCTGTAATATTTCGGCCTTCTTTAACTTATTTGATAAACATATATACCATTTTATAATGAATTTGTTAAGTATTAGGTAGATACAGTCTCACACTTCTGTGTCCCACTGTATATGCAGATGGTGGCCAATTTCTGGCGTTTCTTTGAATGAGAATTGTATGTTAATTTTTTGTGTAATTGGCCAACGTTTAGTTTTTAATACTGACTCGGCAAGATAGAGCAGGGACAGCGGAAGGTAGAATGCAAATATGGAATTTTTACAAAGATACCGGCAGATAGGCAGCATAAATGATACAAAGGGATAGGACGCTTATAGGTGGGAACTGTGACTGTCGTGGAGTTCAGGGTCCATTCCGTTGCCATCATTGCCATAATCAGGGTAGGCAGCCACTGCCGTTGGGTGAATTTTGTGTGGCAGTATGCAAATTAACTTAAATGTCAACGTTGGTAAAATTTAAAAAACCAAAAATGACAAACGCAGAGTGTTCCCCGAAAAGGGTGGCCCTGCCAGCCATGTAGAATCGTTGGAAAATTGTGCAGCAAATACGGGACAGGAGCAGGAGCAGAAACAGCAGACGGCAGGCGGGGTGACAAACTGCAAACGTCAACCAATTTTTTCCCTCCACTCTGCGAGTGACTGAAACTCGGTGACAATGATGTTAACTAGAGTGTGAAAACTATGATTGGCTGACAACAGAGGTGGAGTGGAGAGCAGCGGTGCAGGCTGGGCTGTATGTACAGCCTGATTTATGCCATATTCTTGCTCATCTCACCGCTCAGAGGTCGTCACCTCATCATCAGTCCCCTGGTTTTGCCTGCTCGTCAACCACTTTGCGTACGCTTTGTTGAAACAAATGCCACGAACGATTTTCATTTCCATTTTGATTTTCCAGCTCTCTGTCTGTGCGCTTTCACATTTTCCTTGAAAACTCCCATGCTTTACACTAAATGGAGCGCTGGAGCTTCCAAGATGGAAATAATTCTTTAAGCTGGCTAAATCTGGGTCAGCTAATGGACATTTTGTGGCTATTAAAGAGGGGTGGCGGGTGCGACAATTAAGCTGAGTAATTGGCCGGCAATCATTCTAAAAAAAGTATATCGTTCTTATAACTCAGTTAAACTTAATTAAAATACATTCTCGCATACAAACGTGTGCATTTCACTCAATAAAATTCACTTAAATTAAATATGAGAGAGTTTATTTAAAATGCACAAAAACGCCGTCATCGACGGCTGCAATGAATGCGCAACTAATGCCAAAACCAAAACTCATTTATCCGCATCCCGGCCCGGAGGGCCACGCCCACATCCTGCCCAATAACCACAGAAAATTACTGCTGAATTCGTTTTGCCAAAAGTTGCCTGCTGAGCCACGGGTGGAAATATTCTGACATCCAGTGGGTTTGTGGACCTCCCAGCTCTGCATCAGTTTAACACGTTGTTGGTGAGAATAATTTGAGTTGCTATTCGTTCCTTTCCTACCCCTTCTGCATCCTGGGTGCTCTTTTTTGTGGAATTCTCCGTGTGTGGACAGCGGTTAAGCCATGAATGAATATTTAACAAACTTGTCCACAGTTCTCAGGCGGTGTTTGAATATATGAGTGGGCTGACCAGGACGAAGGAGCCTGTAAAGCATGAATATTTTGGGCAAAAATATTTTCTGTGAAATGGTGAAACACGGCTCCTCTTCTCTGGCATCCAGCTAGCTGGAAATTTTAATTAATTAAATTGTTGGTACACGGCCAGGCCATAATAATATCAGAATAGAATAAATAATCGTTTGATTCCATTGAAGAAGTTTTATTTTATTTTATTTATTTGTATTTCACTTATTTGTAATGGCTTAAGAATTATTGCAAACACATCGTTTTATTTCATTTCAATTGATTTTCGATTTCATTTCAATTTTCATTTGCATTCCCTTAAAATTTGATATTGCAAATATCAAGTATACGCAACGTAGGAGCAACTCCGTACAATTCTGTTTATTTAGTTGATTAAAGTTGGGGTTTCTTCTGACTTTTCCTCGGCCTGCCTGCATCTAAAATTGTAGTAAGTCTTTTATATACTAGCTAGAGTTTACATTTAGTTTTTGGCTTGCTCGGGTTATTTATTTGAATGGAACGCAGTAACACTCGCTTATTTACACATTTATTCGATATTCGTTTATCATTATTCTATATGCGTAGGGATTATTTTAAGTCTTAGAAAATCATGGGTATTCATAAGATATACATACATATTTACAATTTATAGCTTAAGGAAACCGAAAATTAATGCGAATCGATGTTGGGTGTTGATGAGCGCAGCTATTTGGGGTTTATTTCGTAAAATCGTGTTTTATTAGAATATTTTTTGACAATTTACTCTAGACTTCAAGCTGGAACCTCATTCATTCCCCACCTTTGCGATTATTTTAGTAACTTATATATGATACAACCATGACTGATTCCAATTGTGGCTCCTATCTGTTTAGAGTAGAATTCTGTGCGTTCTATTTACACAATTCTTGCAGAGTTTTCCTCAAAATATGCGATATGCCTGAACCTAAGAATCACATTAAACACTCAATGACACTTAGATAGAAATTAAGTATGAATTGAGAACTCGCTTATTAAGTTTATTCAAGAGTGAATGGATGTGCCGTGGATGAGCGCCCGCCTGCCTGTGTGATAATATGTAATTATATCAAGTAAAATCTTAGTTCTTCCTTTATAGCGTAAAATCCAAGTTATTGGGCGCCAGCCCGGGGACAACTCAAGTCTTGTCTTCGGCCACTTTGGTGGCACTAATTGAGCCGCTGACTCTGATAGAAAGCGCCCTTGATTTGGGTCCACCTCCTCTGGCACCTCCAGATCCTGAGCTCCATGTCCTTGCGGTGGTGGTGACGGTGGCGGTGTCGTTGATGTTTATGGTGCTGGCTGCTCTGTTGCCACTTGGCTGGCAGATGCCCCTGGCCAGGGAAAATTTAATAATCCACAAAAGTGTCAGGAGCGCCGTAACGCTGCGCCAGTGCAAATAGCCGTGACATCCAATTAGCGCTCTCCAGCTGACACTGCCCGACTTAATGGCCGAGGCGGAGTATTCACCTGCCGATCACAGAGGGAAATGAAACGGGTTAGCTGAGGGTTCGTGGCTCTGCGGCTTTTGGCACCAGCATTATTCCCATCATGCGTGCCAAAGTTCGATTCGATCGAACAATTTCTATAAACACCCGAATCCCACCCAATGCGTTGCCATCACAATCAATTTTTGTGACTGCAAAATAAATCCGACCCGACACGAGTCCAGTTCCGCCAAACTCGTCTGCTTTCGATTGGATAAATAAAGTGCCCATTGTAATTAAATATTTCTATTGCAAAATTGAACACCACACAGGGTGGGTGTGGCTGTGTGAATATTTGTGCGGTTTGGCATACTCATATGGGTGCTATGCAATTTCCATGCACGGCTAATATCGCTGATGGATTTTTGCGGCATCCGCGGGAAATGAGCACTGAGCTAATATTTAACTTGTATCGACATGGCCCCGAAATTAACTGAAAGTATCAGAGCAAATAAACCCGGCTGGCCCACACTCTCGATCCCCAGCCAGCTCATTAGGGCCAAATATTGATTAGCCGGTGGCAAAACAATGTAAAGTAATTAATTAAATGCTCAACTCGGCAATGTGCGGAAGTTTAAAAATCAATAATGATCAGGGCTTTCATAAAAGGCTTAAAGTTAAGCCTATTAATTGAATGAAATTGTGTTTCAATGGAAATATTTAATAACAACATAAGACAGAACTCTATAATAATTATTATAATTCTTATTATATAAGGATATCAATAAAAGTTATTATATAACATGAATTATTAATAAATTTTTTAAGGATTATACCTATTTACTGTACATTTTCACTAATGAATTTCTACTTAAATAGCCTTGAATTTAAAGCTCATATCTTAAAAACCTTGCCACACAAGGAGTCTTCAAGTTTACCACAATTAGGCCAAGTTAATTACGAGTTTCGCAGCACCAGCTTTTCCATTATTAAGCCGAGTATCAATTACCACAACCACTGCGTGTTTCTGATGGAAACGCAAAGGTAACAAAATCCTGCGAGTCATTGGAAAATGGGACTAAAACGACCTGCGGTCTGCGGAATCAGTTATCAATTCCCGGTGGCTTGTAGAATATGCATGAAATTATTTATTTAAAATTATTAAAATTGAATAAATTTAAGGCCCGCCGACCGCACGCTGACATTGCCACTTCACAAAATGCAAGCAATAAGCAAATTAATTACGCCACCAACTAGGGCCGACCCAGTCCTAGCTGATTTAATAAATCACAGAGCGGAGTGCAATTAAAATAAAAATCCCTGAATAAATAAATGATAATATCATTAAGTTATTAATAATCATTTGTCATGACGCAGAGCTGTGGCAACAAAAAAATTGTAAAAAGCCACAGCATCGACATTAAGTTTATTAACCTTTTCGCACTTGCGTGGGCTTCGTGGAAAATGTTATTAAAATTATGTAAAAAGGCATGCAAGGGCCTTTCTCACTCTCTGCGCTGCCTGAAATTGCATTATTGTCTGGCACTCAGCCAGGTTTGAGCCCACACACGCCTGCCAACTCCCACATATATCTCTGGAGCATTGTTTTTCATTATCCTCGGCTTTAGCATGTTTTCACTCATTCGCCGGGTAAATAGCAACAAAAAGCGAGTGGCAAGTGGCCTGTGAGCCTTTCCTTTATCTGCGTCAATTAGTCGAATATTAAAAATACATTAAATCCGTGTTATAAATGATGTTTGTCATGCTTCGTACAATGCGGCCATTTCACAGCAAATTAAATTGTGAATTTAATTTTAAAATCCCTGCAAATATTCTTTGTCGATTGTTTGCCCTTTCTGACCTAGACACAAGTACCACTCGGCAGGCTGCGTTTTTACGGCCATTATTTGTAGACTGACAATCGTCACTCAGCCCAGACCCAGGGCCCATGGCCCCGGCTCCCGCCTTCCGTCCTGCGACAAAACAAACTTGTACCTGTCCGCCCAAAAATCATGCTGCGAGTCCTTGTCCCCCGTCAGGTGTCATCAGTCACAATCGCCCGACATTTGTTTTGCCGGCTCTGAGCCGACACTCGGCACGGTCGAATCATATTGTCAGCTGGCGAAGGGCCCTTAAGTAGCGTGATTTAAGTGGAAAACGACAGGCAACAAATAGCAGCCAAACGCAGACATGGACGAGCACATGGAGGAGTAAGTGAAGGGGCATTTCGTAGGGCTCATAGAGGGGCAAGTGGAGGAGCACATGTCGGAGTTGACAGCTAGGAACAGGAACTGGATCACAAATAGGAGCAATGGACAAGCGATTTAAATGTAGACCGAAATTTGGGGGCAACAAGTCTGCACAGTCAGAAAACGAAGCCCATAAATGGGTCTCAAAATAATGTTAATTTTATGTATTTAAATCTAATTTGTAAATTCATGAATTCTCTAAGTTACGACCATTAAGTTGACTTTAGGAAGGATATTCAAAGAAGAAGCACTTTATCCAAATTTCTATATTTATGTCCTTCGTTTTTAATTCTAGTTCTTTTTCAAGGATATGTTAATTTGAACAGTGGAAGGCAAATGGGTATTTTTTCTGTGTAAACCTACAGAATGACAAATAGAGACGGACGAGATGGATAACCGGACAGATAGCTAACCATTACGTTGCGACATTTATAGGTCAGTCATCGTCGTCTCCAGCGTCATGGACATTTACCTCCGCATCACTGTCATTGTTGTCAGCGTCCTTGGTCCTCGGACTCAACAGTCCCTGTCCCTGTCCCAATCCCAGTCCCTGTTCTGTTGCCGACTGCCTCCCTCCTGGCGGACATTGGGCAAATAACGCAATTGTGGCCATTTCGAGATAACAATAAAACTGCAACCGCTCCTTCCCGTCCCGCCTCCTCTTTCGGTTTGGTTTTTGGTTTCATTTCGTTTCGTTTCGCTGGCATTGTGTTTGCCATTGTAGGAAATTGTGTAAACAAAATAAAAACCTTTCAAATAGCCGGCACAGTGGCTGATGGTGGCATGCTGGAGCATCAAAAGGAGGAAACAAAAAATTAGTTAAATGCTCCGCTTTCGGCTGCTGCTTTTTGCAATACTTTCAGTTTGTGGTAATTCGGCATTTCCATTCATAAGTGGGCGTTGTACCGGCCCACTGTGCGCATATTTTGCAGAAATCAAAAGTCAAACCAAACACAAACGCATCCGTATAAAATTCAATTAAGCTAAATGAAAACTTAATTCAATTGCGCGGCCATACAGGCAAACAGTTAAAACAGCCCCTCCTTACCAAGGACCATACCTCCGCGCCCACCCACTCCCAGAACCACCCGAAAACCACCTCTTACCGTTCAGCACATGGAGCACAATGGTGCGGGGCGCACTGTTCGAGGGGCTGCACGTGTAGTTGCCGGAATCCAGTTTGACTACGGCCGGAATGATGAGAGAAGCCGTCTGCAATGAGATAATGAGAGCCCACTCAGACACACGCATTCACAGGCGAATACAGTTGAGCCTTTCGAATTCAAACCACAAGCCGCATACAATTTAATAATTATTCCAATTAAATAGATTCTCGGAAATGTTTCTGGGCAATTGTATAAACATAGAGATACTCGTGGGTATCACAAAAAAAAATTATTGCCAGTAATCTAAGAATCTTAAAAGCTGTCTCTTGACTTTGACAATATTTATAATTTTGTTTTTACTTTGATTTAAGAAGGAAACATTAACTCTTTTGTTAGGAACATTATCCATAAATTTGTATACATTTTTGTATTAATATGAGCTAGAAAAATTAAAAAAAAAAAACACACAATATACCCCTTAGGGAAGCTCAACTGTATTCAATAATATTATGCATTATTCAGTTGCCGAGACAGTCGTCAGACGAGATCGAGTGTGTCAGACGGAAACTGCCGAGGCCGTATTAAAAATTATAATTTGACAAACGTTGACAATAAAAATTTAATAAAAATTATTTTGCCTGCCTCGCATTCACGCCAATTTGCGTAATGAAAAGGCATTTAATGGGGGAAATGGCTGTCGTTGGGACTAGGGCATGGGAAAGCGGGCAGGGAGAGCGGGCTGGAGTGCGGTAAGCCACTTACGGTTATCTGTTTAATGAAACTGCTGCTTGGCAGCAAGGTTGTTGTTGAAGGTGCCGCTGTCGTTGCTGCCGCAGTGCTCGTTGCCCAGGTGTTGCTTGTGGCTGCTGTTGTTGTTGCACCTGGCGTTGAGAAGTCACCTGTCACCGCCGCCGTTGCTGCTCCCGCTGCAGTTGATAATGTGGGCGGTGTCGTTGCCAGCAACAAAGATGTGGCATCCACATCGGCAGCAAGCTGGGAGCTTGTCGTCTCGGTGACGACAGCCACTCCGGCCCCCAACTCGGCCACATCGTTCTGCGATATGGCATCTAAAATATATGAACGTGTTATGGTTGCTAAACCATTAACCGACGTCTCCGAGGGTGCGGCTGATGCTGTTGATCCTGCTCCAGTTCCGGCTGCTGTTGTTGTCGAGCTGCTTGTTGGGGCCTCCGTGGTCGTCGTTGTGGTTGTCGTCGTTGTTGTTGTTGTCGTGGTGCTAGTGGTCGGCACTTCCGGCGGCAGATCGATGCGTTCAATTTCCGTACGCCAACCGCGGCGATTATGCAAATAGATTTGCTTCTGATTGTAAAACCAATTAATGAACAGCGGCGGCTCGAGAGCCTGGCTAATTATGCAACGCAATTTCACTTGACTTCCGGCCTTCACATGTCGCGTTGACTCGCCAATTAATTCCGTTTTGGGCTCTGCAAAGGACACACAGGAAAAGTGATAGATACATGTATATAGACAGAGTGTATGGCATATTGACAGGGACTCGGCTGTCCCCGACATTCAGCTCCAAAGTTTGCTCGTGAAAGTGCAACGGTCATTGATTTATTGTCCCTGTCATTGCTGATTTATAGGTGTGGTCAAGGGTTTGGGTTTCGGTTTTGATTTTGGCATCGTATTTTGGCGGACAAAGGCCAATAGGTCAACGGAACGCTGGGACAGTCAATTAGAGGGACTCAAAGTGACCTAACCAAGTTATGTACAATGGAAAGTCCTTTAAAATTAACATACTTAATCAAGAGGGATTAGGGAGTTACAAAAAAAATCATTTTAAACCCTCAATTAAAAGTGTTATAAGTAAAGAAAAAGAATTTCACATTTTAAATGGCAAAGAATGCCTTGTAATTGGGTTTCCTATAAAAATAAAATTATATATATAGAGCTATAAAAAAGTAGGAGTTAAGTTATTACTTTATAATTTTATTTAACACAGGCTTCATTCCATTCCCCTCCTAAGTGACTCTGCCTACCCAAAAAAGTATGCTACAAATTATGGTTTCCCCAAATCATACTCACCAACTATCCGCAGGTGGACAATGGCACTGGCCTTGGGCTCCGTGGACACCTGACACTCGTAGGTCCCCTCGTCCTTCAGCTGCACATACTTGATCTGAAGTGACCACCGCTCTGGATTCGGCGAGAAGACCGACTGGAAGCGCTGATCCGCAATGAAGGTGGTCTGGTCCACGGTGAGGATGTGGCCATCCCGCATCCGCAGCCAGGATATCGGTTTCTTCACCAGCTGCTTCACCTGTCCAAATGAGACAGCAAAGTTTGCCTTCAATTATCGTGAAATGATACGAATTTGGGGTTTCCATTTTTAAAATTAATTCAATTATCCCCGAGCTGCAGAAAGCAATTCAAACAGTAAATCCCAGCTGTCCAACCGACCCCGGGGAATCGTCAGAAAGAGGAGGATTGGCAGGATGATGATGTCAGCAGAGCTCTGCCTTGTTTGCGCTGCTCTACCTCAGCTGTGTACAATTTCGGGGGCCAGTGGGTAGCTGGGCGGTAAACAATCACGATAACAAAACGACGATTCATTTGTGTCAATAATGGCAATAATAATTTAGTGGCAATTTGCCCAGGCAGCCTCCTTCGTCTCCGAGCGAAAACAAAATAATACACATTAAGGAGCTGGTCATCGATACGGAAGTGTGCCCATCAGGTACGCACACAAACACACATATTTGTGTTGGGATATGAATTCACAATAAGAGAAAGCCCCCAAATAATTACACAAACCCAGAGCAAACAGGAATATCACCCTGTGCCACCCCCCATTTCTCTCAGTGCAAATATTGTGGTAACTGGTCGTCGTGACTGGGCCAAATGACTGTCTTTGAACCACTGTCATCAACTACAATGTCGGTGTCGGGGCCACAGACAACGAGGAACTGGGAAGCTACGACTACGACGACAACGTCATGATTAGATACTATAATCATTTGCGTTTTATGTGCTTGTTGTTGCCGCCATTGTTGTTGTGAATGTCGCCAGGGAAGTGGCAGACACTGAAGCAAGCTCACCCTTACATGGAGCCACCCCAGCCACACGGCTTCCCCTTTGTTCTGGCTGTTATTGCCAGTTGAGCACGTGCTGTCAAAAACTATCTCTATTAAATGAGTATCGTCGACGAATCAACTCGCCGGAGGAGTCTAGGACTTGGCCAGTCCATCACCTGCGGAGTGAGAAAATTGTGAAAATGCTGGCGCACTTTTAGCGAAGAAATTTTTCCAGAACACTTCAAAGGCCCTGATTTATAACACAACTAGAGTTTCTCCTGAGAGAGGTAAAAAGTTATATAATATGGAAACTCTTTGTGAAAGTAAAGGTATAAAAACCTAATTTAAAGTATTTATAATGGATGGGAACGTCTTTGATTATCACTGCTTAGAAATATGTCAAAGTGAGTCTCATATTTATTTATTGAGGATAAACGAATTAAAAATGTACATTATAATTATAAGCAAGCGTTTCATGCTCTTCCCTTTTTAAATAATTTTTACAATAAAAGGTTTCCCTATATCCGGCTTTCAATTTAATTGCTTCCCCTCGCCTCGTTTAATTAATGATTTCCCTGCAGACACATGAGCTAGCAAAATTTCCATATTGAATGCTTTGCCAGGTATCGGGGATAAAATCGGAAATATAATCGATCGACGCCACTGTGCGGGGTGAGAGTTTATTAAAATTCGCCGCAGCCACGGCCTGGAGTATCCGGCTCTAAGGACATTATTATCGGGCTGAGCATCGACATTATACTCGGTATTAAGTGAAGATGCTTATCCAGTGCTGAAGAGGCGAAGGCTGGGAGACTGGGAGGCTCGGCAGGCAGCAAAGTCAGGACTTCGAGTACGTGGCAAGTATGTAAGTAAGTCTCCTGCCGTTCGCCATCGTTCTTGTGGCTGACAAATATCCCTGTGTGGCCTGACTGAGGGTCCGCACAGGTTTCCGCCCGGCATTAGCTAATTTAAATTTGCCGCCGCCTGTGGAGATTGCGCTTAAGTCCGCCATAAAGTGATGGGCCGTCGGCCCTTATCAAGATGGCCGCCCGAGTGTTTGCCATTTAAATATTGTTAATTAGTTTTAGCTGCAGTTCAAACTCGCCGAAACTGTGTCGCATCCTGCTAGGGTCTGGAGGGGCCATATCCACTTCCTCTTCCTGGCCCCATTGGGTTTTATGCGCCCCGCCAGCCGCTGTCGTCATCATCAGCATCAGATTGAGACTCCGCCGAGTGAGCATCGTTTTCCATCACAGTCGAGCAGACAACAAAGTTTGCTCATAACATTGCGAATTTTCGTCTAAACTTGTTTGCAAATAATTTCTTTTATTTTGTTGATTCTCCGCCGCCTTTCGCCCTCCGCCTTCTGTGTTCTGTCTTCTGGGCACCGTCTTCCTCTTTCTTTTCACACAACAATACACCTCAAAGTGCCTGCTTTCATATCTCCACCGAAATAACACAGAACAACAAGGAATAAAGTACAAAAACGAAAGGAAACTTTTCGCTGACTTTGCCGAAAAAAAGCTGGGGAAAAATAAGACTCAAAATGACAGTGGGCGAGGGGGAGCAGTCAGTCGAGTCGATTCTTGGTAAAAAATCTTCAAGTGCTTGCAGGCAAAGCATTTTTGTGGGTTCCAGTCCCCCTTGTCCTTGCGTCGCGTACCACAGGATTGTGTATCCTTCAGCTGCCTTCTTTGTAACGCCCACGGTCTCAAAATGTATTATTAATTGATTAGGTTTAAGCAGATTTCCAGATTATTCCGGGCATATAAATATATCCGCGCCGTGCTGTGCCGAAAGCCAATAGCGAATATGGGGTATCGACTATGTGTGTACGAATCAAATTATCTGATAAATATTTTATAGTAGATTGTTTTTCGATTTTTGGCAGCGGAGATTCATGGTTCAGGGAACATGTTCCCGCCTGGGAGCTATGCTATGCACATCATGTATAGTATTTGGCTATATTTGCATATTTATGTTAGTCTTAAATGGCAGTTTCGATAGATGCCATGCTTAAATCTTTTAAATTTATGGTAAAAAGTTTTTTTTCCTAACAGAAGCCTTGGAAATGTATGCTGGACATGTTTCAGGAAATTCTTTACTTCAGGATTCTACGAATTCAAGTTATATAAAACTCTGAACTTGGTAAATTAAATTAAATTTTTGAAAATTACACCTGACCGCTCACAGATGTCAGCCTAAATACTTCCTGAATCCAAAGCAAACACAGTCGCAAATGAATTAAAATAAATCTGAGAGAAAATGTTTTTTAAAAGAATTTGGGAAGTCAGAGGTAAGTAAATAAAACCCTTTCTCGCTGCGTCCTTTAATTAACTCGCACCCCTGCCACCCGCAGTTTTTTGCTCTCGGTTCACTGGATTCGCACAATGTTCACAAGGAATATATTCGCATCTGTGTTTGTCAGCTGAACGGAATATTTATTTATGCAACTTCAAGTTGTGCAACACTCCGTCCCAGTAATTTCCTGTCCAAACACCAACCAGTAAGTAGTAGCCGGGCTCTGGCAGTATAGCATCCAGCAGCGCCAATTATAATTTGCAATGCGAAACGCGGATGGACGGATATGCGGATATACGGAGCGGATGCGGCATGCGGATGCAGCAGGCACAGAGCCAAGGAGCACCGGGTAACTGAGTTATTAGCGGATGCCATCGCCATCGCCTCGTGCGTACATAAATGCAGCACGAGTATATATAGTTTATGTATAAAGCGGATGTATAAGCGTATATAGTGCCAACTATTTGGGTCATCGTTTTTGAGCAGCTGCAAACAAAAATGTGTCTCCTTCAGCGTCAGCTCCTTCCGCATCCTCTTCTTCGTCTTCCTTAATTACACTGGAATCAATTATGGCAGACAAGTTGATTGTAATTCGCAAGCAAACATTAATCTATAAATTACAAAAGAGTATAGAGGATTGTTTTTAGACATATCAGTCTGAAAAGTACAATATAATGACCCCATTACTTAAACATCCAACAAAAGGATTCTACAGCAAAATTGTCGGAGCTTTATTTGATTTATAATTTGATTATTTTTTGCGAGTGTATCCAGCTGCTTATGTATGCCCTTAGGCCAGGGCGTGGCATCGACATCAGCATCGGCAATTTCCGGTTTTGTTTTCGCTCAGTTCCGACAGCGGCCAGCGTAAATTAGTTCAAAGCTCTAAAATGCTGGAAAAAGAGCGGAAGTCGTGCCAATCGATGCCACATCCCTTGGGTTCAACCTACTCCTCCTCCACCGCCACTTCCTGGTGGGGGTTCCTCCTCTCTTCCACCCGAGCTGACGTGTATAATCAGCTGCTTATTATAAATTATCAATAATTAATAAAAAGTCTCTTGTAAATATTTTCACAGCCAACACAAATTGACGTGGAACTTCCCTCCGATGGATTGTTAAGTAAACAAAGCTGCATGAAAGAGTTTTCCTGAGCAGCATTCTGATTGAATTTTCCCCGAATTTTCCATTCACATCATCCTCAAATTTCCCCCAATTTATGCCTTCCATGGAACTCTGAGCCATTGATTCGGCTTGGCCGCATTCTCAATTTTCCATTCAGAGCTTAACAGTGAAATCCAATCAGAGCCAGAGGCTAATTGAAGGGAATTTCTGGACACGACACACACGGGGAAAAAAGCATAACAAATCGAAGGTAAAACTTTTCTTATCTGGAAGAGCATACTCCTTTACTGACACTTACTTTGGGAATATTAGCTTAGAGCTGTATAAATGAATTAAAAATTTATTTAAGTCAAAGTAGAAACACCAAAACAAGGGAATTCGGTCAGTGTAAAATGATTGCTCAACTTACATTGCAGGGCAGATAGGCATGGGTGCCAGCCTGGCTAATTATCGTCTGGTAATCATCTATTGTTGGCGGCGGCTTCAGCGTGGTTGTTGCCACCGGGCGGCGGGTGGTGCGTCGCGTTGTTGTCGTTGTTGTCGGTTCTGTTGTTGTGGTCACCTCCGTTGCTGTTGCTGTTGCATTCAATGCAATTGTTGCCGCTGCCGAGGCTCCTATTGCTGCCGCATCTGCTGTTGCTGCTCCTGCTGTTCCTGCTGCTGGTGCTGCTGGAGATGTGGCATTGTTGTGATGCGTGATTCTGTAGCTGTGCTGCTCCTGGATATTCCGACTGCTCATAATCAGATTCGCCTCGAGGGCAGCGGTCAGCCGCTGATCGCCATTGTGGCTAATGTTATTAATGGCCACATTGGTGCTGGGGCGAATTGAGGCTGCAACTGCAGCCATTGTTGGCCCAAATGCGCCGGCTTTGTCCGCCGTTCGGGCCATTTGCGTTGTCGCCGGAATTAATGCCTCGCGCCTTGATTGAGTTCTTTGAAATGTCCGTCCATTTGTCCCTTTGCTGTTTAATATTGATGTCTCCTCCGCCTGCCCTCTGATGGCTGCAAAATGGAGGGAAAAAGGAAAATGAATAGGTTGTGAGTGGAAATTAATGACTTAGTGTTGTGTTTACCACTCCGTCGCCTCCCCGGCGGCTTAGATATATTTCAAATGCCCCGATCCCCATTTATCCCGAATACTCGTTACGACAATTAAAACGATTTACGGCTCCAGCGTTCTTGTTCAATAAATTAATCTTAATTTTTCGGCTGCCCTCGCCGCCGCCTCCACGCAAAGTTGGTGAAAGTTTAAGATGAGTTTCGATGGCAAGTGAAATTAATTAGCTAATTACGAATTTGAATTGATTTGCATGTACTTGGCCCCACCAAGAGGATTCATGTGGAGAGGGCTTTGAATGCCAACTAGGAGCCAAAGTTTCTGAGGCGGTCGAAAAGCTGATAATTGGCATAAAGCTGGAGTTTTGGTAGTCCCGGCAACCGGTGAAGGACTCGAAAAACAGTGTCACGCCTCAATTCGCAGGTAAAGCAATACACCAAAAATCCCAATAAAATATTTTTGCATATCGACAATAAATTATATGACTTTTACACAAGATTCGGGGGCTTTGGGGACTCCCCCCAATGCAGATTGCTGACTGCAGATTCCCATACACATGCAACGCGTAAATTTGGCAAATTGGCGCCATAAATTTCGCTGGAAACTTTTGCCAAAAGTCAAAGATAGAGAGAGCGAAAGTTAAAGCGCGAGGACGCGGGAGTTCGTTGAAGGTTGTAAAGTAGTTGGCACTCTGTTGATAAGGAAGTCAAGCCAAGGTTGGCATTGCCTTTTTATTTTAATTAAAATCTACTAAGTTTTACTGAGCTCTACGGGGAAAGGACGTCCCAGAGGATAATGCACAGCTGTACGTAATATATACATTTCCTTCTTTTTCCTCAAGATTCTTCAGGATCAGGAGTCACTTTAACAACAATATTTGAATTAATTTTTGGTGTACATTCAAGCCTTGGGCAATGCAAGTTATTGTAAAGCAACTTAGCTAATTAAATCCATCAGAGGGAATGCGTTGTTGCCTTAATTAACTATTGAACAGAGATCACAGATTGCACAGCAAAAGAAGTCGTAATCATCGAGTGTCCTTCACCAGCGATTGAGTTGCGAGTGAAAAGAAATGCCAGAGGATTCACAGGATGAGGAGGCTCCCGCAATTTTCTAATCAAGTTCAACGCATTTTGCCGTGCTCAAAGTAAATGCAAAACTCTGGAAGCCTCTTTTAACAAGCCCGGCCAAGTCGTGCATGTTGTGTCTATGAGGCTCCCTCGCCCCCATCCTCCCTCTCTGAGGGAGGGGGTGTGCGTGCCAGTGTGTGTGTGTAAGCGTTATCATGTTTTATGTTTATGCTTCGTGTACGTGCAATAAAGATAAAGCGATTGCATATAAAAAACTTTTTAATTGCCTGCACTAATGATGCACTGCAGCCAACTTGATTATAATAAAGTTACAAAAATTCCATTTCCCTTCCAACACAGTGGGCAAGGAATGTTTAAGGGGTATGCGGGAATTTAATTAAACTTTAAAGTGAGGGAAGAAGAAAATGGAAATCCTTTACTAAGACCTTGTTCAACTATTTGTTTTATGCTTCTAATAAAAATATTTGTTTCAGTAATTGCAATTTTTTTACAATTTACGTATATTCTCACCATGAGACTCACAATTAAAAATTATAAATAAACGTCAGAGCAGCAATATTGCGAATGAGCAATATATTTAAATACCGCTTTCACGATTATTACGTATACGCAGTGTTATACACCTTTAAATATATAAAATTTGTTTATTTGTTACTATTAACATAATTTGTATTATTCTTTCCTAGCCCACTGTCAATGGTATACTCATTTGCCCATGGCTTATATATATATAAAAACCAACAGCTGCCGTCAGGCGGTCCAAGGATCTCGGTAAAGGACTGATGAGGCGCTGGGTGCACAAAAGTGGGTGTGTCAGCCAGCGATGAAACAAATCAAAACAGCGTAAAAAATGCAATAAAACAAGCGAATTACTGGGAACTTCAAGACCCGGCTCAGTGCGATGAAAAAATAAAAACAAAATAATAAACTGAAATTATTTGGGAGAAAATTATCATTTAGGACACTGCTGCATCGGGGTATTAGGGATATTTGGAGGACCAAAAAAAGGGACTCACAACTGGCGGAGACCTAAAAAAAATTTGCTTAATCTTTCCGCGACAAGCGGAGAAGGGAAAGGGATGTCGCAAACTAAAAAGTTGTAAAAACAGACACGAACACAGACCCCTTTGCGGCCCGCCACTGTAAAAACAAATTGTGCGCAAGAATAAAATATAAAAAAGTATATGTATATAAAGGAAAAGCGGCACAAACAAATAGGGAGGAGTAGGAGAAGGGAAATCAAGTCGAGCACTTGGCAGCGGATGGGGGAAAACTTGCGTAATGAGCTTGGCTGCGGGGCGGGGAAAACTCTCACACATAAAACGAGCCTCATCATGCAGAATTTCATTGACTCGCCGTCGGAGGAAAAGCTGTTGGGAATGCATGGAAAACCCGAGCTGCCGCCTTACACTAAAATTAACCGAGCAGTCAGCTCCCAGGTCCCGCGGGCATTTTTAGTCGAAAGTGTTTTAATCAAACGCCTCTGAACGCTCTCCGCTTTCCGCTCTACACTCGTCCCGGCCGGAAGCGAGTTGAGTTTGGCAATGTCTAAGTTTTCCCGGTCTTGTTATTGCTACGTAGTTGCTTGTTTTTGTTTGTCTGGCCTGTTATTGTTATGGTAACAATAATAAAAACAAGAGCGAAAGGAAAAACTATGCGGAAAAATCGCAGCTGAGCAGAGGAAAACTTTAGTCAGTTTAATTCTGGGAAATAAGCAAATTGCTGTCGATATTAAGCTAAAAATTTTAAATTTAAATCTAGACAATATTACAAGAGATTATTGACAGTTAAAGAGGGTTCAGAATCCCCACTAAAATAAGTGGCTAATTTAGAGAAATTAAGACAATGTAAATAGTAGTATTATAAGAATAAGAATTCCTTGATTTGTTTATTTAATTGAGACATATGAATATATTTTAAAAAATAAATAGTCTGTTTATGTTTACAAAAATATTAAAGTATACTTTTTTTTACTCTTAATTTTCTTTTTAGCTCCTTTAACCATAGAAATTCTTTCAGTGCAGGCTGAGTAATGTCCTGGACGCGCCTCCTTTCAGTCCGTCTCGGCCTGACAACATTTCGACACTTTTCCTAATTATGATGGGCATGTTGTCGGGATGATGAGCCTAATGCAGGACCTGATTATGATGCTGATGATGATGGGTGGTGGAAATTGGCTTAACCCCTAGGCGCCTGGCAGCAGTTATGGAGCGCCGTAATCGCAGCCCCCTGAGCACCTCAAGTGGCGGAGGATCGGGGAGGACTCTCCTCTCGGCCGGACACTCTCATCAAAATGCCAGCCTAGTTTTCGCCCATAATGATGACAGCACGGTGGGCGGCGTGGCAAACACAGCTTGGGAGTGGGCCGAGGGCCGTAACTTTGTGTAATAATTGTTGTTAAGCGTTTAAGTCGGGCGTGCCACTTTGGCGGACGGCCGAAAGTATCCCGTGGGAAAATAACCCGGCACTTGAGCAACTTATCGCTACCGCAAGTCTATCCACTGGAAAAGCCAACAAAGGGCGGATCTGCGGTCGTTTTCGGGGCGGCTCCTCTGAGTTACTTCACTTCTGTTACAAGCATTCAATGATGCTCAACTGGGCAGCTGAATTTGATTAAACAAAAGCAAAAGTTTTTAACTTTTTTCGCTCTTCCACTTTTCACCTACCTCAACCCAACCCCGCCCCTCGAGAGCCACAACACTTGTTACCCTGATTGTTGTTATTTCTCGTTCAATTGGCTGAATCTCCTCGAGCGTTTCCGTCCGTCACTTTCATGGCCAAAAGAATCGAACAGCTTGCGAGGGGATGCTCTGAAGCAGAGCAAAGCACCGACAAATGGGGTTAGCGGCAGAGGCAGGGCAGGGATACCAAAGTTCCAGGCTTTTAACACAATTTAAAGCATCCAGAGCCGCCCCCTGCCACAGTTCGTTGGATAAAATCCCCCCAGGAGGGCGGCCTTGCTGCAGTTTTTCCACAGCTCCCAACTTTTCTATTGCGAACACAGAAATTTCGGTAAGCGAGGTGAGGCAGGCAGGGCAGCGGTGCAGCGTTTGATCGAGTTTGGTTCATTGATGAAAATGTCGAGAGTCACTTTCGTTATGCTTTAGTTTTAACTTTTAGTTGAGCAATTTGTGCCTTTTCATGTTGCCATTTTGATTTTAATTACCTTTCTCTCTCTTGGTTCCTCTGTTTTTTTTTTTTTTTTTTTTTTTTTTTGGAAAAATTT